>JBBDHI010000015.1:26474923-26485641 GCA_037177115.1 Craterocephalus stercusmuscarum
CGTGTTCAGCGCCTTGATTGACTGTGGTTGTTGTAAAGCGCTCTATAAATAAAACTTGATTGATTGATTGATTGATTATGATGACTTGTTTCATGCAGTTACCAGAATGTTGGTATAAATGGAATAACACTGGACTGTTGAGCATCAATAATTCAGATTTTAATGAAAACTGTATAATTAGCTGCATTAAAATACTTTTAATAAATTAATTAAATTTCCAAAGTAGTTACTTGTGATTAGACAAACAGATCTTTGTGTATCTTTAAAAATTTTTCTTTATGGTTTAATGATCGAAATCCACGTAAATCTTTTCTCTGCTACAGCAAGGGATGCGTCATTAACATTCAGCGAGCCATTTTAAGGCTGTGATGCGACAGCGAGATCCCGTTCTGTGTGCTCACACCCTACTTGTGGCTCAGACCACAGTCTCATCTCCACCAGCACCGATGAGGGTCAGCAGGTCACCCAATCAAGCCTGGAAAGCAGCAGGGATTATGACAAACAGATGTTTCTCTGGGAGACAAATCTTCCCCAGGGTGGTGGTGTGAACGTTTGGTGGGGAAGAATACGCGACCGAGTTAGAAAAGACGCAAGCTGTGGGGGAGGACTGGCTTCCTGGTGCACTAAGAATGAGCGAAGGAATGACTTCACAGATTAAAAATCGCAGGTGTGGACCTCACTGAACCCAGTGAAAATCCAAGGCTTGGGCGTGACTCGCAGGACTGGTTAAGCATGGTGGGAAACTTCCAGTGTGTAGCAGCAGAACCTCCTGAGAGCAGGGGTGTGTTGGGGCTTGTGTCTGTCACAGCAGGATCTACTTCGTACACACGTCCCTGCTGACATGCACTTTAAAAGGCCACTTCAACAAGCATCTGAAGGGGCTTTTCACGCATCTTTTTCCAACTTAAGGGGGACTTTGTTCCCCTGAATCATCTGTGGTTTCTCTTCCTGGCCGGCGAACGTGCCTGCGGACAGTTGGTGGAGGCATTTGCTGGCAGGTAAACACATTTGCTGGTAATTGGGATCAGGTGCGCCTTCTGCTCGGGTCGGCAGTGTAAACCAGATGCTTTGCAACTTTGGCCTCCGAAGCAAAGACAAAACGGAAAACATGAGAGGTGGCTCCCCTCTAACCGGCAGCCACTTACTCTCAGCAGACGTTTTAAAAGATACACAAGCGCTGATTTACACAAGTCCGTTTCTCCCAGTCAGACAAAAGAATCTAAGAGCGATTCCTCTGACGGGACAGGGGCTGAAATTCCTCGGCCAAACTTTGAACAGTTACACTGAGCGCGTCCCCTCCCCCAACTCCCCAGCTCAAACTTTGCACTGGCCACGACTGCCCCCTCTGAACTGCTCTTTTAACACCAGAAACTGCTCCTCTTGTCCACCCCCCACCCCTTCTCTTGGTTGTCAACCTTGCCATTTATGTGCTTGTTTGCCAACACTAAAGCAAAGGCTGCACGCCCCCCTCCGCTGAATTTTCACACAGCTAGGTTTCACATCCCACCCTCGGCCTGTTCTGGAGGGGCTGGCTGTGCTGGATAAAAGGAGCCTGTGTTTCCCTGCTCCGACGTCCAGCAACCACAAGGCCCGGCCTTCTCTGTTGCTGGCTGTGGGAGGAGGAGTCTGTGGACAGGAGCCATGCAAGCAAATGTCCGCTGATGATGAAGCATGTCAGGTTACTGTGCAGAGGATCTGATATATTTAACCCTTTAAACTCTACTACAGAATCGCTTATAATACCACCAGTTTCTCAGGAACAGCAGTGTGCAACTCTGTGGGGTAAACTGGGATGGATGACTTAACCTTTAGGGATCTACGGAAGTTTTCCAGGACAATCCAGCCACAACATGCACTGTTTACTACATGGAAATACAGAATAAAACCATAAAAAAAAATATAAAAAATTATCACTACTATGTTGTAAAGAAACCTCCATTTTCCACCGGAAGTTGCTATGAACTCATTTCCTGACAAACTTTTGACCAATTAAAGCCTCATTTCAGTTAAAAACTGTAAAGGGTACAAACATATCCGCTCCAGCCAGTTCTTCTTTTTTGTGCTCCTTCTGTTTGGGCTTAAATCTTCCTGATCTGACTTAAAGATTTGAGTTTGACACAGTGCGATCTATTCAATAATCTACAGCAGAGGTGTCCAGGTACGGTCTATCTACCATACCTACCATGCCTACTGACGACGCATGCTGTATGATTTGTTTGGTGTGTTTCGGCTCACATATGATTGGCTGGCTGGATGGATGGATATATATATATATATATATTCAAAATTGTTTTGCCAGGCATACTATCAGCAGAATGATGATCTGGCTGCTGTCTTGGTTTCTCCTAATTTAAAGGCTTCATTTTCAGCTGTTTCTAATATGTTCGTGCTGAATAAATCTTAAAAACGTACTCATATGAAGTGCAGTTTTTGGGGAAATATGGCTTCTGATTAAATTTTTTCACAATTTCAAAACAGCATACTAAAAATGAAAAAAAAATCAGCAATAACAAAGAATCCCAATCTAAACTGATTCTGCACAAAATAAAAAAAATAAATAAATAAAAATAATTGAATCTGGAGGAAAGCCCTAGATTTTCTGTAGAGGTGGAACGACACATAATTCATAGTTCGTTTGATACTTTAGAATCACGGTTTGATATTTGTTCAATACAAAAAGTACATTTTAATGTCTTAATGCAAAAGTGCCACTTTTACCAAAGTTTTGAAATATATGGACAATTCACTTAGAAAGTGATCAGAAATTGGAAATGTTATCTGGACGATGGGTTTCCTGTCCCACAGCATGCGCTCTTTCTGCACCAGTGGCTCAGCTGCATCGCCCTGAGACCTATAGTGGTCACACACCATGGCTTATTAAAATGCTTACTTGCCACCGAGTGGTCAGGGATGGATGGCATTCAGATAAAAAAAAAAAAGAATTAAAATAAAAAACTTTGAATGATGGGAATTATTCGGTTAAAGTGACCTCTGCTTGAGCGAAAGCATGTTGGGGACCCTCAATGGATCTGCACTCAATAGATCTGCACTTGACAATACAGCCTACGCGGAGCAGTCGAACACAGACCCGCATCGTCAGAAAACAAGTTGATAAAATAAAGTTTTGTGTTGTTTGATACAATGCATATCAAACTGAGAGCATCTTATTAAACAGTTCAAAACAGATGTATTGTTGCACCACTACTTATTTTACTGTTAAAAGCCACATGACAGTAAGAAAGGGGACAAACTGCTGCATATCCTATATTCTTCATTGCTTCTGGGTTGCACTCCTCTTTGTTGAAATTCAAGGAAGGCGTCGCGCTGTTATGTCGTCACAGTATCACGTTCCTGGCACTATCACCATCTGGCTCATACGCTGCCTAACAGGTAAGGGCACAGTTGGCTTTGGAGCTACAGCAGAGATCGGGGTTTACCAAACCAAACCGTTCAGAGCCAGATCCCTTGATGGAAAGCAGGTTTAGAGAGCTTAAATTGAGGGTATAGTCCAATCAGGAGCAGCCAAAGATCAACAAGTTAGCAGAAAGTTCTATGTGTGTCTGAAAAGAAGAAACCTCCTGGTCCACTGTGGCTGGAATAAAGCCAAGAAGCTGAGCTGCTTTAGTGAGGATAGGAGGGAGACAGGAGCAGAAATAAGCAGGGAAAGTATAAATATGTAAATAGTTTCTGTTGTTGGTGTTTGACACAACAGAAATATTTTTCTCCTGAAAGCTGAGACTTGAGATAATGAAGTTGGGATGAGAAAAGTCTTGGTCACTGTTGATCTGTGCATTATTTCTACAAAGTGTTAGTACTAAATCCTGTTTTCTTCTCCTTGTTGGCCTTTATGCTGCTATATCTACTGATACATTCATTTTACTTCAATTTATGCAACTGTGCATTAAGATATTTGACTGAAATTAAGGTACATGTGTATTTGAATAATAAATGCTTTTTATAATGACCATAACAATAGTAGAGTTGTGCAAATAGCCAAAAAAAGAGAGATATTTTAACTCAAATCAAGCTAAATGGGTTGAGCTTCTACATTTAGTTTTTCATTTTAAAACAAAAAGAAGCTAAAACTGGCTTAGAGTTTTAGGGGTTAGCTGGCTGTATGCAAAAACTATCTGATTTTACCATTCACAGAGAGAGACGTTCTATTTTTCCTGTCCTACGAACAGAAGCTGTGAAAAAAATCCCTGTGAAACAAGTGTGGCGTGAGCGTACTGATGAGCCACCTCACACAGGAGTGGTGAAGAAGATTTTTGGGTTGCTGAGCAACAGATCTCCCTCAGTGCAGGGAGGAAGTCACTTTCACGCCACTATATTTGCATCCAGACTCCAGAAGAGAAAAAAGAACTGCAGTTGTAGTGTGGGAAAGTTTACAGGCTCATTCAAATCTGTCTAATGTAACAGAGGTCAGATAATGCAGCATTATGTTAGTTCCTCTGAATGAAAACGATGGACACTCAAAGCTGACGTGGTTGTCTGTGCAGCTGTTCCGCACATAGAGATAAACGATATTCTCCCAGCAGCCCACGACTCCTCAGAATGAATGAATAAAAAATACGAGGCACTGTCGATGAACAACGGAACCTCTCAGAGGGCCATCTTGCTCTGGGCCGACTGCAGTCTGCTTGACAACAAGACTACCATCACCCTCCTTTTACAGCCGGGTATTTCTGTCTGCCACCTCCTATCAACACTATGTGCCTGGCCAAGTTCAGCCATCCCTCAGTACTCTGGGTAAATATTTTCTTTAAACTTAAAGCACACAGCCACAAAAAAACCAAACACATTATTTCTGTGTGAGCTGAACAACAGCGGGTATCCATGCAGTATCGAACTAGCATCTGCTGCAGTCTGCTAGCTTAAGACTCTGAAACAACATATGGTGCATAAGATTATGAAATGTCTGTCTCAGCAGTGCTCCCAAACTACATCTGCCTGTGCAGTTATTGTTGTGGCTGCCCAAGGATTTAGGACAGATATAGCCCAGTATAAATGTACTGCCCATTCATTCTGACACAATTAGCAGCTGGTACTGGTACTGTGCTTCTCCATCAATTCAGGCATTGAATTGGCCGTTTAATCGCTGCACTGGCTGCGCGTAGATATTCTCTCCACAGGAAACAGCAGGAAACACGCTCTGATATAGTGGCTTCCTTATTGCTTCCTATTTGCCTGCTGAAAGAGTCCTGCTGCAACTTGGCAAGCAAAGACAGAAAAACAGTGCAATAGTGTGGATATTTATCAAATAGATAGCGTACCGCCACCTATTTGATAAAAATTCATGATCAAAGACAAAAGTTTAATTATTTTCACAATTCCCAAAAGGGATAAATAAAGTATTTTTCAATTAATCTTATTCATTATGTTTTTTAATATGTGAGTTCATGCTTTTGTATTTATTGAATTTTTCTTCTAAAAATTGTGGCTTGGATTCATTGAAAATGATGTATTCATTTTAAAAAATATATTTAAAAAAAATAAAATAAATAGTTTTTAAAAGACAAAAACCAATTTAGAAAAAAATGATACAGGAAACAACTGGGACAGAAAATAAAACCATACAGGACAGATAATATAAAAAATAGACAATTAATCATAAAAAATAAAAATAATTTAGAAAAAACACTGAAATAAAAAAAACTTGACAAAAAAACATACAGGACAAATAAAACAGAAAAAAATTAGAGACAAAACATACCAGACAAATAATAGAAACAAAACAGGAAAATAATTTAAAAAGGAAAAAAAGGAACAAACATGCAAGACAAATAATATAGAGAAATTCAAAAACATACAAGAATAACCAAAAATCTACAAAAGAAAGCCAACAGCAACACCTCCACATCTCATAATGGGTCAGGAAACCAAAACCCCTCCTATCATTTAGCCCCAGGGCAGAAATCACAGCCAAGAAACTTTAAAATGCCCTGATGAATTACACTAAGATGCCCTAATAAGAAGCCTTAAGGAGGAAAGGATTTCAGCACCAAAGCCATGTGGCAGCTGTCACCAATCCAAGCCACACGCAAGCAGGGCAACCAAGGCCTGGAAGATGACATGTATCCTGCTGTGCACCAAACAGCAGCTTCACCCACAGTAAAGACAGAGAGAAGGAAACACAATGAAACTGTGCAACAGTGTAAACTTACATCTATGTCAAAGAACTCCTGGGAATCATCCAGTCCCTGCACACGGATCTGAAGGCCTCGCCCATGGCTTTTACTCCCGCTGACCATGTTACCACTGAGACTCTGGCCAGGTTCCAAAGTACTGATACCAGCATTAAACTGGGATCCCAGTCTTGTTCCGGGGGTCTGCAGGACCCGATATGAACCCTCTATTTCTCCCATTCCTCTTCAGAGCTGCTATCTCCTGCAGACACATAAAGGGTACTAAATTAATGCAACTTATAAAGAAAAAAGGTGACTGAACGTATTTTTAGAAGCAAACAGTAGTGGCCTGTCTGCGTGAAGCGCTGGTGGACACATGTGAGACCAGTAGCCATTATTTACACAAACCAGCAATGATTCGACGGATTGATCAGTCTGACTGAAACTTTACGGAGAAAATGGCTTGAATCATGAAAAACGACCGCATACCGACTTTTCCCTTTTCTTTCTCGTTTATATTTGGTGCAGCTCACATAATCCCAATCACACTAAGTAAATATCCCTTTAACGGATTTTTAAAACATAAAATAAAGGTGAGGCCATTTAACAGGCACGTACATATATAAACATCCGAGACGACGTTTATTTTCGTTTTAAGGAGCGAAGCTCCGATTCGAGCCGAAGTTTGAAACTTTAAATAAGTTTTAGCTTAACAAAAGTAACAATATCCGAACAAAAGAAACACTAAAACATGCCAGATGACGCGGCGATAAACTTACCGTTTTGCCCGAAAGGACAGAAAAACGCTAAAAGTTTGAAACACTGAGTAGGTCGCAACACCAGTCCATGGTCGTCGCCCTCCGAACGAGTGCGTGCACACGCTACGTTGTCATTGGCTCAAACGGTCTCGCACGTCCTGCCATTGGTTCAGATGTGGGGCCACGGGTTGGAGGCTGCCAAGATTTACCTTCTTGTACTTTAAATAACTTTAACTGGCAGAGAAAAGATATGTTTCCTCGAAGAACGTGTTGTTATTTCCCCCCAAAAGCCAGGATGCACGCGCCTGTTGTCAAAGTTCTTTTCGAATCTAAATTATGGGGAGCAATGATCATGCACGTGAGGATGATTTCAAATAGGTACAAAATTATCTTTAACCCAAACCCCTGGAAAATACATTAAACGCACACACTGCTGTGAACAGTTAAGTGCGCGCACTCGTCACGAGGTCATCCACCCAGTTCAGGTATTTTATCACCAGTTCAGTCACATTAAACCCCACAGTTTGCTGAACAATTCGGACTCGGACACAAAACAGTGTAACAGCATTCAGAGGAGAATGATTCCAACATGCAGAAAGCTGAAGGGCCTTGTTCACCTTGTACTGGGGCGCCCCCCTCTGGTTACTACTGGTTCCAGATTATAAATGTGAATGGTGCTGTATTACCACGAATTCAGTGTTTATGTGTGTGATTGATTGATTTACACAGCAAAAATACAGACATATAAAAATGGGTTTGATACAGAAACATATTATGAATTATCAGATTGTTGGAAATATCTTCTCACATTAGATCATATAAGGGTGTCAAACGTACTGACAGAGGGCTAAAACCTGTCAGAGGGTCCAATCTGACCCGCAAGTTGAATTTGAGAAGTGAAAAAAGTCAAAACTGCAGTTTTTAAACTAACATAACTGTAATTCTTCATTTGTGCATATGAGGTTGCATTTTTCAACATCTCCAAGCAGGAGGATAACTTGTTATGACTTCAGTTGATGATGTAAGTCAGTTCAGGTGGTCAGTATTACTATACACATGTGGAATTGTACACATGTACGTTTAAACCTCTTGTGCTTGTAAAGTTATGATAATCATTATATCATATACTGTATATTTCATAAACCTTTGATAAACCTTCTGTGGATTTGTAGATGTGATTTGAAATGTGTAATGCGCATGTAAATGAGTGATAATGTCATTCTTTAATGTGTAAAATATATATACAATGCCTTACATGTGAAGTTTAAACACTTATAACATTTGCCAAACAATTATAAATTTTGGATTTCATAATTGAAAATTTGATAAAATATATTTTAAAGTTATTTCATAAGCTGAAAATCAATTACGCCGACCGACCAGGTAGAGCAATATTTCTCAATCCTCGTCCTCAAGTACCACTGCCCTGCTTGTTCTACAACTCCCCTGATTCAGATAAATGAACTTCCCCATCAAGTTCTTTGTAGCCTGTTAGCAAGCCATTCATTTCATTCAGGTATGTTAAAGTAGGCTTGGCTCTAAAACATGCAGGACAGGGGAACTTAAGGAACTGGATTGGGAAACATTGAACACTGAGCCAGTATATATTTTATTATGTCCCTCCTAAAGTAATATTTTGTTGAATTATTTTAGGCAATCAGTGCAACCAGGTGTTTTCTGTAACTCAGTCAGACTTCTGGCCCCCGGCTCATCAGTAAAGTGCTCTCATTGGTCCAGGACCGTATTGTTTGTTTGGATTTTTTAATTTTTTAACTTAACTAAATGAAAAAAACTATATGTAATTTTACTAAATTATGTTGTTTTTTTTTTTTTTTTTTACTGTTTTTTGTCTCCAGTTATTGGAGTGACTGATATTCTCCTATTCAGATTGCCAAATGTGTATGAGATATTGCAGTGAGGAAAAGATGGTCCCTAAACAGAACAAATAAGGATGGAGCCTTTTAACTGACTTAGCTGTTTGATCTGTGTTCATTATCCTCAAAGAGCCCAGGGCCTCCTCACAGTGTCCATGTGTAATGAAGTTAGTCCAACAGATGCTCTTGTAATAATCTAAGACAGTTGACTGTGATGTTTCTGTATCATGTCTAAAAGAAAAAGTGATCATAACAAGATTCACAGAAGGTTATGTTGCATTTTGTCTAATTTATTAAGCTGTGCTCCCTACACATGAACATGAATCAGAGATTGAACACCTGCTGTCTCAGTAATTACAAAAACATGCTCAGTAATGAACTTGCGGCTATTTCTTCCGAACTTTTGGAAGAAATGTGCAAAGTACAACAGGTATCAGTGAGAATCACAGAGCATTCAGAGATATGCTTGACTGACCTCTGCTCCATGAACAAGCCCGTACACGATGGCAGCTACAAAATACTACTCTTGATTTCTGAAACTGTTACTTAGAAAATTACCTTTCACTTCTATGGCTTTATGTATCAGAACAAGACAATAATAATAATAAATCAGGAAAACAACTTTAGATGATGAACAACATGTCAAACATGATCCATGTCGTTGACTCCATGCAAGTGTGTCAGCCAAAATGAACCTGCTGTGATTTATGTCCAGATCAGCTCCTCCTGTCTGGACCACTTCAGGCCCACACAACACTTAAATGAGCCATAAGTGCTAAAAGTAGTCTGGATTTGGCCTAAATGTGTGGTCTTCTGCTGCTGGAGCCCATCTGCTTCAAGGTTGGACATGTTGTGTGTTCAGAGATGCTGTTCTTCAGCCCTTGTTTGGAACCAGTGCTTACTGGACTTCCTGTTGCCTTTCTATCATCTCCAACCAGTCTGCCCAGTCTCCTCTGACCTCTGACATCAACAACTGGATATTTTATCTTCATCAGACCATTCTCTGGAAAACCTATGGTTGTCGGTGAAAATCCCAACAGCCATTGCCACGTTCAAAGTCTCAGGAACCAGCCTCCTGATGTGTCTATCGAGTGTAATGCTTTGAAAAACCAAGTATGGTCCAATATACCTGTTATGTGAATGAGTGAATGAACATCTAAAGGTACTAATCAGAATATGCTGTAAAAGTCGTTTTATTCAGGCAATTCAACTAAAAAGGTGAACCTGATACATTTTATGTACTAAGTTCAGATGCAAGATTTTACTTTCAGATGCCTGACGTTTTTGTATTTAATTTTTTTTTATTGACTTCAAGCAAAATTCTAATTTTCTGGGTTTTTAAATTTGACGTTTTCTGAAGCTGCAAATCATAATCAGCAAAACCCAAACAAATACAAGCTGAAATATTTTGAGTTGCATTATATTTGTCCATATGTGTACATTTCATCTTTAAAGTTAAGTTACAGAAACACAGGCACTTGTTCGGGATATTCTAATTTTCTGAGTAGAACCTGTAGTGTCAAAGTGGTTTGAGTGGTCACTGGACTAGAAAAGCGCAATCCAAGTCACTTTTAAAGGAAATATCTAACAAGTGCAATTAAACATGGATTCAGTAGCTGCTAGCAATTCAGGCTGAATAGCTGCTAGTAGTGCTGCAGATGGTAGAATGCCTTGCCTGCCACACAGAAGATCAGTGGTTCAATTCCTGTGTCATCAGTGTGGTCCATATTAAAATAATTTCCTCTACCTCCACTCATGTGTATGTGCTTGTTGACAGGCTTTGTGTGCTGCCACTACTCCTTCCTGAGGGGAGGGAGCAGACCTTTTTGTAAGGACAATGAAAAGTATTTTGCAAAAAAAGAATCTAAAACCCTTTTTTAAATATAGCTAACAAGTATCACTTGTGCAAAAACAAACAGCTTTTTAACAAAATATTTTTATTATACAATGTTATTGAAAGT
>JBBDHI010000015.1:26600525-26611281 GCA_037177115.1 Craterocephalus stercusmuscarum
AAATGCATTTCCTAAATACTTTACCGCCTTCCTTTTGCTTTTCCATGACTCTTCTGGGCCCTGAACACGGTGAAAACCAAAATCAACCAATCACACCTCCTCCGTGTGGTACCACAGCTCCCTCATTGGTTAGCTAGCAACACACACCTAGCTAACAGCAAGCTAACCGCCCTGACCGTACAGATCGTAATAATGCTAATACACTGAAAGGAGACAGCTGTAGGATGGGTGAAACTCTGAAGCATCCCCACAGCATTCAGAAGATGAGTTTCGCATCCAGTTTCATGTCTTTTCTGTGTTTTTTGGCAAAGCAGCTAGTCTGATTGTCTGACCAATTACGGAGCTGTAGTACCACGTGGGACACAACATGGAGCAGCTGATTGGCTGAATCTTGATTTCACTGCTTAAGGCCCAGAAGAGTCACAGAAAAGGTAAAGGAAGGCACTAAAGCGTTTAGGAAATGCATTAACAAAAAGGATTTGAAAATGCAAGCGAGAAAAGGAAATGGAAATGAAAACGGGAATTACTGCTTATAAATATATGATATATAAAGGTATTTCTAGTCAGATTTATAAATTTGATCATTTAATTCTGCTTTTAGAAAAATTATTTAAAAATGCATTTTCAAATCATAGGATTTAATAATGAAAATGAATAAATGAAAACAATTTGTAATTCCTATTTAATAGTTAAATGTTAAATGTGCAATTATAAAATGCCTTCTAAATTAGATTTCTTTTGATATTATTTAATTGTTGAATTTGTAATTATATTTAGTAATACAGATTTTTATTTTATGATTAATCAATCAGCATAAAAAAGCTGTATTGCTTTTTTGATGACTCTCCTGGTCCTCCATAACAGCTTCTGAAAGTGCAGAAATCTGCTACTCACACACTTTGCTTTGAGATAATGTTGTTGCAACAGGCTGCGAATAAGAAAACGCCTACAGATATTTAAAATTGTGAGACAACACTGGTTCATTCCTTTAGCTGCGAACTTCTATTTATGCTTGAAGGATCCATAGGTCTCTGTGATCACATATTCATCTGGATTAAAAATGATTGAAAGACCACCACTGTCCAAAGAAATAGTTTTTTTTAAACATCGCTTTAAGAATTTTTGTTAAAAAAAAAAAACATTAGATGATGGAATCTATAGAGAAATGATGGGTGGCTTCAGCCTTGTTCACAGTTCTGCATGCACACTTAACAATCTACCTGATCTTCAGCCCAGGACTGTTCATAACCTGCAAGAATTCAGCTTTTAAATGACTTTGCTCATATAATAGCCTGCATTAATGCACATCTTTAATGCCATGGCTGAGAAGTCTCAGCTTTATGATTGAGACAAACACCTCCACTGCTGCCTGAGCGCCGCAATTTCAAAAGTTATTTCAATAGTAAAAAAAAAGGTAAAAAAATTCAAATGACTACATAACCATATGCATCTATATAGAATGGCTTCCTCACTGCTTGCTTTGTATGACTCTCCTGAAAAATGGACCCCATAAAACCTCTGAGTAATAGACAGGATTACACTCATGAAATGACATTTTTATAGCTTAAACTCCTGACTACCTGGACTAGCAGATATTAAACACATATCTTGTAGCACTTAGTGTTAAGTGGGTCCAAGTGCTTATTAAGTTTCTGATGCCTGTTCCAGCCCGGGCTGATACGGGATGCTATAGGCCACCGTGAATGAACGTGGACGGATTTGCACTGGACTTAGACCCGTTATCAGTGGTTGTTACTTAATACCGCACCGCGCTGACATTATCACTACTGGCCAATGATTGCTGACGCTGGAATATTACGTTCCCTCGCTTGTGTTTTCATGTGGCGTATTCTCACCTGGCCAGCCTCTCCTCTGCAGAGACCCAGCTCCAGTCCGTCTCCAGCATCTCAGCAGAGGAAGAGGAGGCGTTCGTGTGCACACCGAACGTGGACTTTTGTTCACCTTCACGTCTATGCGCGACCTCTCTAGGATTTAGCCTATGAACTTGCCAATGCGCGCTCCTCAGAGGCTCAGCAAATGCTGCTATGTGTCATTCTGCCCAGGAATTCATCTGGAAATTTGGCTTCTAAATCAATTAAATCACACAAGGTTGAGATAAAAGTTAGGGAGGTGAAAGAAAATATGAAGTAGATTAGCCTCTCCATTCAAGGCTCTGCTCTGCTGTTTTGAGACAAAATACCCAAGGTCTCTTTGTTACTGCCAGTTATATTAGTTCCTCTACATGTAATGTGTTTATCTTGACTTTCTGTGTGAGGTTTGATGTATCTGGAGCCCTTTCGTGCTCTCATAATTACCCATGATTATTCCTTTGGAGGGCAGTATCTATAGCCTTTTATAATATGCATTCCATAAATTTCATGTTACCGTTACAAATTAATTTCTATTTAGCACATTAATTGCTTTTTGAAGGTTCGTCTTTTCTCTTTTAACCTTCATCTGTTATGTAGTTCAAAACGAAAATGACGGACGCACTCTGTTAACGGCTAAGTTAGACTTCATCAAAAGGCTTTAGCCTTTCATAAAAGACAGTGTCCTTTCATAGTTCAAATCTCACATTTAATTGCTATTAGTTAAATAAACGGAAGTAAGACTGGCCTTAATGTGGTCACGACTCCGAAGTTTCTTACAGCCAGCGGAGGAAAGTTTGAATACGGCCCCAGTCAAAAGTTTGGACACATCCATCCTAATAATTAAAGGGGCATTGCTCAAGCTGAAATGCCAAATACTATTATTTTCTTTCGCCAACTTCCTCGTACAACTGCCTGATGTGCAGGATGAGCTGGTCTCTATCCATCTCAGCTGCCTCTACAGTCCTGTTTCTGCTGCTCAGTGAGAGGGATTCGGGCTCGCATCCTCAGGGCTGCTTTTGGGTTGAGGAACTGCAATGCTCATTATCCTGCTGCTGACACTGATGACTATAAATTCATAACAATAGACTGATGGCTTCAAGTGCTTCTAAATCACAAACACATAAGGCAAAGAGAGGAACAAAAGCCAAACTGGAATCTGACAGCTGCAGGAGTAAGAGGAGAGTCAGCTTTGGAGCAACTTTTTATAAATGGAGGAGCTCTGATCTGCTCTGGGAATAAAACGGGACAGTAAGCTGTTTTTCTTCTTACTAAAAACATAAATGTGATTTATGACAGAAATCATGATACAGAATATTGCAATGATACGTTTTTAGTATGTAACACAAACTTTACCGTTAGCATACAAGCTAATAAATGCTCATGGCCTTTATTAGCATTTATGACCTGTATGCTAGATATGCTATGCTTTATTTATTTATTGTGCATCTAACTCCGGGCACAGACTGAGTGCAGTGCAGGTAAACTATGATCAACGTAGACTAGGTCTGTCGGGGATCTGGGGTGGACTATGGGAATATCTATTTTTAGGCTTCCACCAGACGGTGCTGTGGCCACTACCTGGAGGGTGACTGAGACAGCTGTGTAATTGCACACACCTGCAGGTCGTCGATGGTGCAGTATATCTGGTGGAGGCTCCTAGTCACTCACTGCTTGAGTGTCTTGCCAAGTGGTAAACCTTTGTCGGTAATTTCTCCAGCGACTCCTTGTGAATCCCTCTAAACTTTTGTTGTGATTTCTAGGACCCTGTCCTTTTGGATTTTCTTTTGAGCTCCTGCTTACTCCCAAAAGTTGCAACTCCTCCAAGTCACCTCTGTCCGGACCTCTAGTGCAAACCTATCACCCTCCAACGCCTCCATCGACTGACCAGGCAACTTAGGACCCTCAGACTTACATAGAGCCTTCTCCTTGACCCCCTGACCTGTCCCTTCACGTCGAAATAAGACCTCCATCTTCTATTACTTCCTCATCTGGATTATGTCTCACCACCCTCTGTCTTTACAGTGCCGAAGTCCACCAGCTCCAGGAATCTCAGACTAATCCAGCATTGTATTCTCAATAAATCTCTTCCTCCTTACTATTCCTGTGCATGTGGGTCAGACATTTAAAAGAAAAGGCCATAACAAGGTTGAAGCGGCCCATGCGCGTGCACAAGATTGGCGTCACTTGCACTTGTTGCCAGAGGGTGCAGACTTGTGGAATAAAGCTATTCAAAGTTGAAAATATTATGTGATATTTGAGCAACATCTTTTAGTGCATAATTTGTTCACACAGATATTTAAGCAAAAACTCAGGGTTCTGAAAAATCCTCGCATGCTGCCTTTAAAAAATCCAGTGAGAAATGGTAAACGCTACTCGAACTTAACGAGCGCCTCATTGCCAACGTAGAGGACTTATACTGACTCAGTAGTTAGGGCAGTAAATGTAAATTAGGTTGTATCTGTTACAAATGATTAATGTTGTGGTTTATTAATATTTATTTGGTGGATATTTTCGACGAGCTGGAGAAACACGGTCAAATGCTGGTCCCTCATTACTGGTAAGTGCAAAATGTCACAATGTTCTAGTTAGGTCAACACTTTTCCACAAAAGTGTGTACTACAGAAGCATGTGCTCTATGCACTACGTTCCAGTGCACTGACATATTGAGAGACACTTCATGCTGACATAGCAGACATGTTTGGGGTGAATCCGGGTGACTTTTGGCTCTGTTACGACACTGGGAATTGTTTTGTGGGCCAGAAGTACACCAGATGCCAGCCTGGCTTGGATTAATGTCTCCTGTGGGCCACATGTGGTCCACTTGTCATTTGCTGGCCTGGATGTGGATTACAGTGAGTATTTCGTGGCTCAGAAGTCCTAATATGGGAAGCCTTCTTAACGGCAGTTTCATTGTGGTCATGTAACTGAGTTTCGGCTGCTATATCCACATTTAGTCAACACCTTAAGTCAAATCCAAACATTTTTTGCTATCTGGGAAGCGGTCACATTCACTTTGTTTATATAGTCTCTGATAAAATGTTTTACACCATTTAATGAAGCATAGTTGGGATTATGGTATGTATGATTAGTCAGAATCATGCTTACTTTGTCTTTTCTTTAATACAGATAGATATTTCATTTTCTTTGATAACCTCATACTATGACAGTTGGGGCTCAGTGAACACACAGCATTGTGGGTGGAAAGTCATTTTCGAGATTAGAAATGAAAATTCACTGTCCATTTCAGTAGCAAAATTAGTATCAGTAGTCAATTTTTTTGTCCTGGCTATCACTACATTTCCCATGAACACTTGGTTCCACACATATAGATTGCAAAGGAAATGTACAAAACTGTACTAAGTTCAAGTTTAAAGTCAAATATTTCCAACATGTTTAAACGTGAAGTCACTATGTTCCCTGATGGAAAAGAGAACGTTGTACCAGCCCATGTTAGGCATTAGCTCAATGCTGAATGAATAAGTTTGATTCTTCGTGAGGATCTTTAGAGGATTTGGGCTAGAAGACATGAACTTCTGCAACACTTGAAACCACGCATTTCTTGTTTAAGCCATTTGGAATTGCAGTCCATCTCTGTTAAAGATAAAGTTGCTCATTAACAAAGATAAGAGGCATTGCTAACGTGTTTTGGCCATTTAGACTTTGTTGCCTTTGCCTTCCTCTCCTCATTCCTCTGCACCACATACGCCTCAGCTCTGCTCTCCCTCCCAGATCTTCGCTTCACAAAGGTGTAATATAAGAGCTGGAAATCTGAACAGTCAAGTGTATCTTTACTCGTGGTTCATCTTCTTAATACCTGATTCTGCATTTGCTCCACATCCCGGTCTCCAGTCTTCATGTGCTGTGCCTCTTGCCAGCGACGCCTCCTGCTGCAGGAGGCACATTGTCCTCCCACTACTGTACATCTCGCTCTCGGCCTCAGTTGACAGTCAGCCATCCACACGGTTTTCTGCAATCACGATTTCCAGCCTGACCACCAAATTCCTGCTTCTACAAGCTGTTAAAGCACACCCCCAACCAGCCTCTCATCTCCTCTTCAAATAATTTACACATTTTTAGACTGGGAACATAAATGCTTTTATTCAGTTTATATGTTTTCCGGATTGCTGCCTTGTGTATTTAGCATTTGTATTTTTATTTTTTTATATAGATATTTATATAACAACATATATAGAAGATGCAATAAAAAGAAATGGACAGTTAAAGATGTTTTGGGTGTAAATATGACGTAATATCCAGTGTAATCAACAGTACTGCAACACAAGACTGTCCTGTTCTTAAACATCAGGTAAATACTAAATACTGCTTTAGCTATTGCCAACTTATGAACAAGGTGATCTGTTATAATCAATTACACTGACAATAAGTGAACATGTGGTTCTTACAAAATGTAAGAGAATTAACATTTAGTTATTTCACCATTAGGAAGTAGCTAATTCAAAAAGGAGAAAGAGTAACTTTAAGTTACCTAGTCCGAATGTTAACAATCAAACTTGTGACGAAGATATTGTTATGAAATCCAAATTTCATGCAAAAATTAAATGCAAATTTAAGAGGATGAGGAGTTCAGTTAATCTGAATCAGATGTGCAGGAGTTGGAAAGCTCTTTAACATGCTGGACAGGGGTTTCTAAAGACCGGAGTGAGAAACACTGGTGTAAACAAAATGCTAAACATGGTGATGATAGGAGAGGTAGGTGTAGGGATCAGATGAAAGGTCAGCAGCAGTATCGCAGATGGCACATGAAACTCCTGCCAAGAAGTCATGTCTTGTCCTGGAAAGTTTCTGCTGTTACACTGCCCATACCACTACGTTTATTAACACGTACATATGTTTATCATGGCTGCCTCATGTATTTTATTGAAGTAAGCCTCATGTGTAAGCTGTGATAGCAATTTGACAACAATGATAGTCCTTCATTTCTCAGAGAGTACACAAAAGATTCTTCAAAAAAACACAAAACCAATGATGCAGCCATGTATGTGCAACTGAAAGTAAGTTTAACTAGCTTCTCACCTAGCATTTGCTCTCTTCCTCTACTAATGCATCACAGCTCCACCTCCAACGTCTTTTATCAAAAACACATATGAATGGACTGTACTTGTAGAGCGCTTTTCTAGTCAAGTGACCACTCAAAGAGCTTTGACACCACATGTTCATTCACCCAGTCACACACGCATTCATACAGCATACAGTATTTAATGGATCATACTTACTGTATCACATTCATACAGGATACCTGATATGAGGCGAGGTAGGGTTCAGTGTTCTTGCCCAGCACCAGCTCTAAAAATGCTAAATATGAATGAAAACAGCTCTACTAATGCTAAATATGAATGGAAACAGCTCTACTAATGCTAAATATGAATGGAAACAGCTCTAAAAATGCTAAATATCAACAAAAACTGCCCTGCTAATGCTACAGTAAATATGGATGAAAACTGCACTACTAATGCTAAATGTGAAGGAAAACAGCTCTACTAATATTAAATATGAAGGCACACTGCTCTGCTAATGCTAAATATGGACAGAAATAACTCTGCTAATGCTAAATATGGACAGAAATAACTGCTAATGCTAAATATGAACAAAACTGCTCTACTTCGCCATCAGCTGATCAATGCAGTTATTTTACTGTTTAACTGAGTGACAGTGATCCCTTCTCTGTATTATGATTGCTTAATTTTACCCACTCTGGGGTTTGTCCCCCCCACCTTCTTTTTTAGAAAAAAGTATTTATCTATATACAAATGACTGTGATGTCACTTTAATAGCGGGGTGTTCTCAGGCACATGCATACAATAGCCGCTTATTGAGTGTGGTGGGCTGAGGCTCGTAGCATTGTGAGTTATGTGCCTCCGCCCCTCATAAGAGCCGACTAAAATGGATCAGCAGATAACCCTTCTGAGCATGCTGGGTGTTTATCTACACTGCGGGGCCCTTGTGAAGTGTATGATGGATCTGTAGTGATCAGTTAAAACCACATTGATGATGAACTAATGAATCAAGCCCTGCATTAATCACAGCGCTGCTTGCTCTGAAAAGACAAATGGAAATGCAAAAGTTCTTCACTAATGATGAACTACTAACAATTTGGTGGTGGACAAGGGGGAGAGGGAAAATTACACACCGGGGTTTCATGCATAATCTCTGAAGATATTAATATTTCACCCCTCCAACCTGGCCTCCCCCCGACATCGCCGCCTTTAGACGCATAATCAAATTTCATTACCAGCCAAGCTGACATGATTAAACAGAACAGAGTCTGAGTTCAGAGCCTCACACTGCGGCACACGTTGGCTGCCACTCACAGCCGTCTCCACCCCCTTCATCATTCACAAACCATCCCGCCCACCCCGGCACGGCCCCATCGCCTCACACAGATCCAAATCAGCCTTTCATGACCGGCCTGGCGTCTCTGACCACAGGTTTGCTCTGCTTGTGCCTTTATCTGTCAGTCATGTGACTCCCGGGGGAGCAGCTCATCTCTGGAAAAACCTCAGTGGATTCCTGCTTTCTCTCAGGCGGGATAAAGACAACAGCTGTACAGCAGCCGCCTTGTATCATGTCTCATATTGATGAAAACACTATGAGGTGCTGTAAAATACTCTCCGTGGTGTAAAGGCAGGAGAAAAAGTGAATAGAAAAGCTTTAAAACTGAATGCTTGTGTGGTGTAAGAGCGTGATCCATGTCATGTAGTATTACATGAAATAAGCCTGAGAGGCTCCTACAGTGGATTCACTTTCTGATGTTATACTTGCATTAGTGTTTCTTTCATGTGTTCTATCATCCACTCTTAATTTCAGTTATCTGCACGCCACTTTGGCTGAGTAGAAAGTGAAGTGGAGATGCTTCCATCTTAGCTGGAGTCGAGGTCGATCCACTCCGCTCCTCTGCTTCACCGACCTTGCCAGCTTCCGTAATCTCCCCCCTGCATCACATTTTGAGGAAAGCTGCTTCTCATCTCTTCTTCTTTTTCTTTATTTGTTCATTAATGTAGCTCAGGATCATGTGTATTCTCCTGTAAATGTGTGATGCAGACTGAAAGGGATATATTATATAAATATATATATATTTGTATCTGTCATTTTCTCTCTATCTCCCTTATGACTTCTTAATCCATCTGAATGCATAGAAGATAATGTTTTGGGCGAAATAACATAAGAGGAAAGATAGACTCCCAAGGACCAATATCTTTATTGCTTGGAGGATAAACGGATTATGTCAGCCATTTTCTGCTGCTGACAGCTTTTCTTATTAACCGATTTTATTTTTAATCTGCCAAGGAAGAAATGCGGTTTTATGTCACAATAAAACGCTGGTCACATCTAATGCTGCCCTCAAACAAACAGATTTCTCAAAGCCATGCTGGGAAATTTGAAATAACTTTAAAGAGGGGTTTTTGTGGGGGGTGGGGGGGTGCTTGGTGGTGGAGGAGAAAAAGAAGGAGGGGTGGTGCGGATCTTCATCCGCATGCTTGTTCGACTGGGGAGTAAAAGATTTTTAAAGTCCTTCACACTTGTATTCTTCTTTTAAATATTTATTTCTTTATTTTGCTGATCTCCGGGGAAAAAAAAACTGCTTCCATCATGAGAAAATAGGCTGGTGTGTGGGCCGCCTGCTGCGACCATTCACGCCGCTCGCATTAGGACAGCACAAAGAAAAGCGCAGATGCTTGACTTACCGGGAAAGTGTGTGTACGGAGGCCGCTTTGAAAAACAAAGCTGCGCAGTGTGACTGCAGCACTTCCCGACGTCAGGCCGGCTATCTCAGGTGCTTCCCGCTCAGCCTCCGCCCCTCTGCCCGGCAGATTCTGGGGATCATCGAAAATGAAACCATTTGACCAGATTTATATGGAGGTGGAGGGGTGTGTTGGGTGTGTGTTGCCACGGAGCTATCATTAACCCCAGGGCTTTAGAGCTCCCTGCTCTCTCATTTCATGCTCATGATCTGAGGGTGTGAATTAGCCATTGCCCCCGGCAACCCAACTTAGTTACCGGCTGGACAACATGAAAGCAATACACAGAGCTGCATAAAGAATCCTCTCAAAGCCCCCCCTCCTCCTCCACAGCCTACATCCCTACCTTCTCCGGAGGGACTGGGACGAGGGTGGCGATGGGGGGTGGATCCGTGTCATGTCTATAATGGACAAGTGGCAGGTTCACCTTTGCCTGAGCTGAGGAGCTTAGAGTAAAATATTCTGATTTACTTTGTGATGTTCACATACATTAAAGCCTCCAGTAAGTCACTGTGGAGAAGAGAAGTAATGTGATGGGATAAGAAACATGTCAGGGAACACGAACTGGTTTCAGAGAGTGTCTTTATTAATGTGAAAAGCCAGTTTGAAAGACGTTGGGATGTTTTCTAAAATCTGAGAGAAAACAGAATACAGATTCCATCAACCTGTTTTATTCCAGTAGTTCATAAAGAAACGGAGACATTTTACCATTAAGCCGATTGTGAATCTAAAGGCAGGAACAAAAGGCCAGAAAAGTCCCTGTTACAACTCAGAAACAGCTGGAGGAGAATTTGACCGGTAATTAGTTTAACTTGCAACAGGTGAAAACATAACTGGGTATAAAAGGAGCCTTTCAGAGAGGTAGAGTCTCTCAGATGGAACGATGGACAGAGTTCATACACCTGAGACACACTGGGTGTAAAAATTGTGGAGCAAGTTAAAAAATGTCCCTCAGACTGTGAAGATCCACCAGCTGGAGTGTGGAATATCATCAAAGGATTCAGAGAATAAGAAGGAATCTCTGTGTGCATGGAACACAGCTGGATGCGGCCGTCTTCTCTGGACCAAAGCTCATCTAAATGCTGTGAGATGAGAATGTGAGCTTGTTTGTGGAAAGCATGGACGGCG
>JBBDHI010000015.1:26635791-26647822 GCA_037177115.1 Craterocephalus stercusmuscarum
AAACCTCAGAAAGTATTCAATTCAATTTGATTCTTGATTTCAGAATAAACAGTCCACATTAAAAAAACACTCACACAAAAATACATAAAATGAATTTAAATACTTTTCTATAAAGGCTTACATGCCGATGAGACCATAATGTAGAAAAGTAATTAATCAATACTGCAATAATGCTGCTGTCAGAATCTGATAACCTGCAAATGCATTTGTACATGAGGTTGCACAGTAGTGGTCACACCTGCTTTTAACACACATATGACTCACACTGCTCCAGCAAGGGCCCCTTAACTTATTGTTGATAAAAGATTTAAAATTAAGTTACAAAAAATACACCTAAAATATAATAAATGTAAAAAGTAGATTTTACATTTAAAAAACACCCATTTCCTTAATGATAACAATGACAAATGAAACGATCCATATTGTCCTGTGAAAAGCTTTTATCTCCAGTTGAGGTGGTTTAAAACCATTTCAGATAAACTATATCTACACCAAGTCTCATCATATCTCACAACATAAACAAACTCAAGCAGATAAAGCAAACATCCTGTCAAAAAACTGGAGGTAAGATGCAAAATGTTTATGTTTTGGAGTTAAATAGTCACAGAAGGATGAGAATCTGTTTACTGAAATAACATTTTAAATGCATGTGTCTTTTTTCTGGCCTCCTGCTCACAGCCTCAGTTGATTTTTCTAGTTTTAAAGCGCCTCCTAAGTTGAGTCTGTTTCACACGGCGCCATTATAATGTTAGAGACTGCTAAACGTATTAAACCTTACATTGAATTAGCATTAATTGCATGGGCCTCTCCTTTCTTCTGCAGAAGTAATAAACATTATTCCTGTGATGACAACACAAAAGCCAATGCTGTGGTTGTTTTGTCTACTTTGTTCGGGACACAAAAGACTCGCTGTTCCTCCGGTCCCCCTGCTGACTGATCCGAGAGATTTTTTTTAAATGCTAACTCTGCAGAGAATGCCGAAATAATGTCGGGACAGCTACCAGAACAGCAGGGCAATTAAGACAAATTAATTATGGTGGGGGCTTGCGGGCCCTGCCCAGCTAAAGCGTGAACTCGCAGAGGTGTCACTGCCACATATCAGAGCTCCCTCCATTAAAGAGGAGCAGCATTTGCTATCTTGGTTATCTGGAGAGGAGCAAAGCTCCACTCTGTGACCCTGATGTTGAGTCTCCGGGGTAGTCGGGGTGTCAGTCGCCGTCTGCTGAACGCTTGGCTGAGTATGCTCCTGCTCCCTTGGCCAGGTGTCTCCTCTGCAGAGATGGTCCGTTGCAACCACTGACCCGTTTTTCTCCGTCTCATCTGCATGTACATAAATCCACTTTGCGTTCAGGAATTTCTATTATTCCTCCTGTGTACCCTTGCCTTTTATTGTGTGGGGTGCCCAGGGAGCTGGGTGACCTTTTTTTCTCGGTTTTGTCTAGAATGCCGCAGAAAATCCCACCTGCTTTCCCTGGAGCAGTAAAATCATCAGTGTGCAGCACCTAACTTCTCTGTCGTCACTTTGTTTTGCACATGCATTTGCCTTGTTGCATATTTATGTGTTGTCAGGTGCAGTTTTAAAGAGGCCATGCTCAGGAACACACACACACACATTTAGCAGTTTTGTACTTTTCATCTCCAGCACTGAATCAAGAAAACGAATTAGCATTGTAAGAGTAGCTTTAGATTAACATATGCATGCTTGCCTTTTGTTTGCAGGGAAGTGAAAACTTGTCTGGCGGCACAAACTCGCAGCAGCGACAATTGTTTTATTCAAATAGGATCAGGAACAGAGAAAGAATAGTGAACATCTCTTTATAAGCTCAGGCAACAAGTGAAAACATCCCCAAAACCTGAATGAGCAGAGACACTGACACAGATCCATATTCTATTCCTTTGTAAAAACCAAATCCCTCTTTTCCTTCTTTCTCAGCCATAACATGGCTTCCAAGCAAGGTCCAGCCAGAAATCTTGCAGCATGGCCGCGAAATAAAGGAAGTGCTGCCATGCCTGACTATGCCAGTGAATAATGCCAAAGCAAATTACTTAGGGAGAGTTTGGTCCAATTGGATGCTGTCCCTTGGTATGTAATTCCCGTGGCATGTCGCTGGCAGTGGCGTTGCATGCCTCAATCAGGTGTGAGGGCCTGGAGGAGGCCCTGTTCATTTGCATGTCCAAGTATGAGGGGAATTCCTCTTAGAAAGGAGCCAGGCTTTGATGTGGGCATTCCCATTTGGATTACCGAACTAAAATAGTCAGTAATGGATCAGTGAAGTCATTCATCACCAGTGTGTGGTTTGCCCAGGCCTCCATCACCTCATAAACCACACTTGGCTTCAAAGAGAGATGTCCACGGAGCTCTTTTAGCCAGGACATCTGCTGCAGATGGAACTGAAAGGTCATTGCTTTGTCATGAACCACTGCTATCCTAAGACCACTTTCCTGTGGTGTCAAAATACAATTAGCTCGCTGTTAAGGGGTGAACAGTTTTTTATGTACAATAGGTTAAATCAGTTGACAAAGAGGTATTATTTAGTTGTTGTGGGCTCTTTATGGAGTTTAATATGAATTTGGTGAATCATTTACAGTTTCTGCAATAAATGTTATCTGTAATGAATTCTGTAATAAATGTTAGTAAAAATGCAGTATGCGGTGCAGATGGAGTCTTCATCAGCCAATATGCAAAACTGTTAATCAAACAATAAACTCCCTTTGCATCACTCCACAGTTTCTATGTTGACGACCGGATATTTGTTTACATTTGAAATCATTGACACTATTTATTTATCTCTTTATTTGATCCAGCTGCACACTTCCTGCAGCAGTAATGGGCGTGTTTCTTTCTTTGTTTAACAGTCTTTGTTTTTTTCCCACCCCTGGAGGTGTAAAATTATCTTGCTTGAACCGCAAAAACCGAACCACTTTTCACAACAGGCCTGCTATTAAATACACGCTTAATATGCAGTTAAACGCTGATTTTATTTTGTATTTGGCCTGGAAAACGTGTGCAGCT
The DNA here is from genome assembly GCA_037177115.1 of Craterocephalus stercusmuscarum. Classification (NCBI taxonomy): domain Eukaryota; kingdom Metazoa; phylum Chordata; class Actinopteri; order Atheriniformes; family Atherinidae; genus Craterocephalus; species Craterocephalus stercusmuscarum. Next base: position 26,638,805 of record JBBDHI010000015.1, read on the forward strand.
TTTTAAAGTATTATTTTTTTACATAAGATTGTAGGTCATTGCATCATTGCATTATTAATCTGTCCCACTTTCACCACAATGGAAGTGAAAATTTCTTGATATGACCTGGTCCGACCAGCCAGGTCGGCCGCGCAAAACTGTAAGCCATATCTGTCATGAATGAATTTACTGTCAGAGATCTAAAGCAACCAAACCCCCAAGACAGCCAGCTCTGCCCCTTCTGTTAGCTTAAGAGTCCTCCAGTTCCTTAGTAAAAGTTCCTCTGAGAAGCTTTGTGAACAGGTTTTAGTTAATAGTGGTCCTCCTCATGGTGAGATAAGATTCTTTGTGAATACGGCATCAGATCTCTGGGAATAGATGTGTTCAAGGGTTTGTTTGGTGGAATTTCAAGGAGGCTTCTCAAAGCACCTAAATAAACTTTTTTTAAAAAAGCCAATGTAGATGCTGGATTCCCAGAGTTACCAACCAATCAGACGGATGTAACCATATGCTTTAAATAGTTTTTAGCAATGTTTAGTGATAATGCTGAAGAACAACATTTTCCTGTTCAAAAAACAAAGTATCTGATGACATTTTATTTGACTTTTAATTGATTAAATTGAAGCTTAAGTTTAGTACTGTTGTTACTTTTTTACATTAATCAAATAAAAGAAAATTCTATCCAACATTTTGGCAAGGCAAGGCAAGGCAAGTTTATTTATATAGCGCTTTTCAGGTCAAAGACAATTCAAAGTGCTTTTGGATATTTGAGCAGAAGTCAAAGAGCAATCATATTACAAACAAAAACAAACAAATTACCATGTTAAATAAACTAAATAGTCCATTTGTTTTCTTGTCAGCTTAGAATTCTCTCCTTATTCAGCTGCACGTTGTTCAGGCAGCAGCTGGTGACCAATAGCACGCAGCAATGGATGGGTGATACGTTGTGGAATAATGTTGATGGGGAATGTAGTGAAAGCCCTGTGGGACAAATAACAGAAATGTTTCATCCATTAGCTGCTGAACTGGACGGAAGTTTTCATTTATACCCACCAAAATTTATTTGAACCTTTTTGGCCCAATGAATCCAAAGAACCAGTGTATTGCACCTTTGCTTTTATGTTTTTTGCCATATTTGTTGCTATGTAAACTTGTTGGCATTGATGTGTTGTGTTGAAGGACACCGGTATATAAATGTCTGTTAGGTTCCAGCTATTTAAACTGTGGTAGAGGGTAGCTGACACGATGATGCTATTACATCTGCCCACTTGCTGGGACCTTGAGAGACACATCCAACCAAAGAAAAGTCTTTAACTTTGAGAAACACTTTGCTTTTTAAATGGTTTTAAATCATGACAAATAAATAAATGAATCCTGATCCATCCTTTGGACCCGAAGAAGCATATTTAATTTTGTTTTAGACAAAATAATCATCTTTTAAAGACTTCTCACCAAACTGTTCACCCATTACAATCTTATTAGGTCACATAGTCATTTATCTAACTGTTTAAAAAATTGTGAAGCTGAAATAATCAAATAAAAACAGTGAAGTAAGTGGGACTGCTGAACTGTGTGCATATACAGTCCATATTAGCAGATCACCAGTGGACTGATCTACTCCTGATGCTCCAGTATCATTCATGTGACAGCGACATGATGTCTTCCATAGCAAGCCAACCTTCTGCCCGTCTTTGCATTGAGTCTGACGGCAGATTATGTATGCAGGGTCATGACTGCTGAAAGCGTTTATTGAACAATGCTCACTCATCCACGGCAGAGTGAATGCTCTCCATGAGATGCTCAGGACATAGAGGGGACAAGCACTCGAGGATGTCATATTTCACCCGCTGTTGTTTCAGTGAATTAGGAGGCTCACGCTTGACGGCCCCCTGCTCGCTCTAGTGTTGATAGGCGCAGCATATGCACAGACATGTTCAACTCACTGTCAAAGCAGTGCAATTAGTCCACTATGGATGGTTGTGTTTTCCTTTTTTTTTTAACCCACAACCTCATCATTCTCACTTCTGGGTTACACTGTGAGTAGAATTTATCACTTGAGGAGTGAATAAAAACTAATTATTTGCTCACCTTGACTGCTGCATATTGGAATAACCCCACCAATTTTAATCTTTATCAGAAATCCGTCCGCTTCCCATACAGCAGAGAGTTTTCATACCGAGGCTTTATTACCACAACAGGTAAACTGAGAGTTTTGGAAGAATGAAGGAGAAGGAGAGACATGGGAATAAAAAAGATAAACAGTTTGACCTTCTGTTTCTGCCAATTTCCAGTGGTCGCCCCCTCCTTAGCCTTCTCTTTCCCTCTTTTGCCCTCAGCCCTGTGTCGGACGAATCCTTTTTGGAGGGATAAATAGCACTGCTGCGCTTTGATAGCCCCAGTCCCAAACAGCAGCTACCGATAAATAAAAGGAACTTTCTCCATTTATCTCTGTGAGAAAGAAGTTCCTATTAGGGTCCCCATAGCCACAGGGCCTTTCCCTCCTTCACTGCACAGCTTTGTAGATTGCCTGCTTGGTTTAAGGTGCTATTGAGTGCTCACCAGGACAATTACATGCCAGGACCCCCCTCCGGAAATGTCCCTCCCCTCCACTTCCCCTCGCCCGTCCTGTACCTCTGCGCCAGTGTTGCACAAGATGCTATCTGCGATAGCACTGGATGGGAATAGTGTGAGCGGCGCGTCGTGTAATTGCGTGTGCATGTGTGTGTGTGAGCTCCCTGCTGGAAGAGGGGACAGAGGGGGTAGAGTGATAATGGCCCTCTGAATGGTATGGAATAAAGTATCATTGCTTAGTGCCTGGAGTCAGACAGTGATGCTAATGCAAATGGTTTTTACCCCCACCTCTCTGTCTGGTATAATGATAGCCCCGCAAACAGTATGTATGAAGAAACAGAGCGAAGGAGATATATAAATAAAAATAGCCCACACCTCAGTGAAAATGACTTTTTGCTGCCTTTGGGGAACACAAGACACACCTTTACACTTCCCCTCTGGGCCTCCTTCATTTCCTTCTCTTGATTTTTTTTTTCTTTTCTGTAAAATCATTTGATAACATAGAAAGTCGCTATTTTTTGTGCGGAGCAATATAGCAGGGAAAAAAGACTGCGCCTGGTTTTAGTAGGACTTGGCCCAAGACTAGGCATGTCAATCTCATTTCTACAAGCCTCACAAAATCAAGGTGTTTTCAACACGTGAAATTAGGTGTGTGTATTGGTTGTCGGGTGAACGAGTCCAAAGCTTCACCTTGAGAAGATACGGATATTTTCCAGCACATTGTGAACACTTGGTTTGCTTTTCGGATGGCTCGTGTGGCTGGATGAATGACCGTGGAAGAAAAAGCCAAGAGTCTGCAGCTATTGTTTGCCTTTTCAGCCAGAGTCTCGGAGGAAAGTATCGCCGGGATTGCAAGTGTGAACAGTTTGAGCCAGAGCGTATGCGGAGAGCGAAGGAGCGGGAAAGCGATGCTGCAAATCTCCGACCGCAGAGGGGAGAGTGGCAAGGCTGATCCAGGATCGAGCCGGGGATCTTAGATTCTGGAGTGCCAGGAAAGGCGTCTATCAGAGGGAGGACAGGCTCTGCAGATGCATCGCTGGGATGCGGAGTGGCCGGCGCGTTGACCCTATCAGCTCCCTCGTCCTGGGAGAAGCCAGAGGAGGAGTTTACGGATGCGAAAAAGGAGGGGGGGGGTTGGGCCCTGGTACCGAGAGGGTTGTAAAGACAGGCGGCCTTAAACTGCTAGAGAGGGCAGTGCTAATCAAAGAGCCGGCAGGCCCCGCACGCTGACGCTCAGGCCTGCTCCTCCGTCTGCTGCCTCCACTCAGTCCTACCCTCGCAGCCTAAGCTCCTTTTATTTCATGGTGTCAGTTTCAAAGGCTCGTCTTTTGTCCTCTGAGAAGCCGAGCGACACCGTCATGCATTTGTGGAGCGGTCTCACGTAGAAACTGACTAAATCACGAGTGAAACAAAACACATCATGATATAATAGCTCATTATCAGAACTGACTCTTTATTTTATTCATAATTGGTGCAATAAATATGTTTTATTACAGTAAAGAATTGCTGTTAAAGGCCAGAATAGGAACCGTTTCCTCTGACAGCCTAATATAAATACTATAAATAGTCGCCCTCCCCTTACACAATGCCTTTTTGTAGTATATCGTTTGGCTTCACAGTGCCCTAATATCTGGGTAAAGTTTCATAAGGGTGCCTTTTGGCCGCCTGAGCTAAGTGGTCTTAGCTGCCTGTGATAGGCCTGTGTGCTGAGCAGGTTCTGGAGATAGCAGCTCTCTGGTGGCAAGGCTTCTCTCACAGGTCCCTCCCTGGCAGAAAGCAAAAGAAAGGGAATAAAGAGGGGCTGGGAGAGAAAGGAAGGAGGCAGGAGGGAATTGACACAGAGCTTGGCGAGGAGCCAGAGCCGGCCTCCTCGCGTCTAATGTACGAACGGGGATTTATTTAAACAGTGAGAAGAGAGGACAGCTTCACAGTGCCAGATTAATTCCGCTTTTTATTCAGAAAATAAAAGAGACTTTGAATTATTAAGAGATAGCGGGATTAGAGGCCTCTCTTTCCAACCCCAATCTACGCTCCTTTTAATTTCCACTTTATTAGAATTCTTTTTGAAGTATTTTAATGTGGACAAAAGGAGAAGAAGAGAGAGAAAGCAGAAAATATTAAATATCAGTTAAACTGCATTAAACATAAGCCCAAGCCTCCACTTTTTTTCTTCTCCACAGTCATATTGATCCCACTCTTTCACTTCTCAATTATCAACTTTTATTGTAGGTTCAGCCAAGTGCAGAGGCCGATTTCTGAAATGAAACGGCTTCTATCTTCTATTCATCCTCGGGGCTGCGGTGGGGTTTCTCGCTCCCTCACGCTCTCTCCTCACTTCACTTCCTTAAACCCCACTCAAAATGTGTCAGAGAGGGCGATTGTGTCGCGCTCCGAGGAAGAGGAGGAGGTGGAGGAGAGGTGCAGGCGGTTCTCACGTCTTCACGGCTCGGGTCAGCGCGGTATCACCGGGAGAGGACGAGCTCGGGTCACTTCATCCTGGTCAAGCACACTCCTCTGATCTTTAGAAGAAAAAAGGAGCTCATCCATCGTTCTGCTGCTGCACTTCTGCTATATTCCTACCCAACCTCTGTTTACTTAATATGCACTTCATGCTATATTTGCTTCTTAGCTCTCCATCTGGGGAGCGGCTCGCCCTCACATTACCGGCGAGCCGAGCAGTACAGTATTGTGCCCTCTACAAATCTCAGCAGCCATAGGAATTTGATTGTGCCGGAGGATTCTCTCTGTCAGACAACCGGTCCATAATCTCTGGCAATTCTTTGTGCTGGAGGATTACCACTGAAAGTGTTACCACATATTTACAACTACTCCACTAACTCTCAACAGGCTCTCCTGCATCCAGCCCAGCCGCAGCTAAGCCACGGTTAACATAGGAAATCAAGCTGAGATTTAGGACATCGCCTCCTAAATCTAAGTGTCTGTGCTCTATCTGCACCAATATTAAAGCGCCGGCTGCTTTTTCACTGTCAAGGATTACCTGTGTTTTTGGAGGTGAGGAGGGGGTTTACACATCTGTTTATGTGTGAAGCACTTGACATTGTCTTCCCTAGGGATGGTCGTGCTGCCCCACGGTAAACACGGAGTCACTTACGTCAAAATGATCGCGCCGTAATTAACAGTTCAGGTTTACACAAGAGGAAATTGTTCAAGAGTGTGCAGGGTACAGGGTACCCCCCCCCCCCACCCCCACCCCCACCCCCCACCCCAATGATAAAGTGCGAATTGTTTTAAAAAAAAGGATTCCCAAAGCTTCACCTGGATAATTTATGATGTTCACTGTGACCAGCTTCATTGGCTGGCCTCCATCGTGATCTGAAACAAGGGGGTCAAGAGGCCATTTCAGCCGTTCCCCCTTTTAGCATCTGTGTCTTATCGCTCCATCAGAGCCCAAGTGTTTCATTCAAAGTCTCCACAGATAGGCCGTGTGTCTGGCTGTTGTTATTGAAATAAACTGGGCCTGTGCTGCCACCTCGACCCACCCGCCCCCCTTTACACTTGCCCCTGTCTGTTCTGAACAAGTGTATCTTCAGAAACACGCCAGCTTGTTATGGTAATGACCTGCATGTCCCCCTTTTCATTCTGTGTGCCGCGGGGGTTAGGCTTTGCTTTTTTTAAATTTTTTTGGAAGCTTGGGGGGGAACGGGGCGGTGTGGGGTGATTGGTGGGGGGATGGGGGGGTTGTTTAGAGGGAACAACCCAACACAATGTACCGGGGCGGGGTATGTTGTGACAGAACAAGGGTTGAAATGTTCTAAAAAGGGTGTATCCAATCAAATATGTGTTTGTTGTCAATAAAATATAGGAAAGTAAAAAAAAGTACAGCAAAACCCTGAAACTATTTACTCAGACACACACACAAACACACACTTCCGCACAAACCAAACTATTATGTCAGGCAGACTCATGGCATATGTGAGATCTTATTTCCATCATTACAAAAATACTGTGCACAAACTGACAAGCATAACCTAAGCACTAAATGGAAATCATCCAATATCTGATGCTAACAACAGCCAACAGTGGTGCGGGTGTGTGAGGGTGTGTGAAGGTGTCTGTGTGTGTGCGTGTGTGTGTTTTGGGTGGTGTTGTTGCTTCTCTGACAAGAGAAATCCCTGGCAAATAATCCGCTGGAATGTCGACTGGATGGGTTTAGAAGGAAGAACCACAAACGCGGCCCAGGCAGGAAATATTCCTCACACAGTCTTCGTCCCGCTTGCGCCGAGCAGCTATAATTAAAATAGCAATGAATTCAACCCCTGGACAGGAGCCTCTTTAAAAGGCAATTGTGGGCCCAGATAGCATGAAAGGAATTGTGGGCAAAGAGAAATAAACAGAGAACAATGTCAAAACTCAGGGCTGAAAGAATGGCGATAAGAATCATCTATTTAAACAAACCTAATGCTTGACTGCTTGTTGTGAGCTACATTTCATACATAAAATATGTTCTGTCACTGATATTGTGCCTTATCTAAAGAGAGGGAGGCAGACAAAATTTGCAGCCTGTGTGCAAGCAATGGGCTGTTTGTGGGGAGTGATAGAGGCCCAGAGCTGGAGATGCACGGCAGATAGCATCTGTCTGTCTGTCAGGCGTGCAGGCGGGCTGGAGCGGTGGGGAAACACAGGGAGACAGAGACAGAGGAGGAGGGGGGTGGGGTGGGGACAGGAGGCTGAGTGGATGGGGAGCACGCAGCGTGGACCAACACACCAAAAGGCCCTGCCTCCTGAGGAAATAGCTGACTCCTAACACACCGCTCCCACCTCCTCCCACATCATACAATTCCTGTCAAATGCCAGTTCTCTTGTAAGATGTTCCCCAGTGGACCATGACAACAAAGACTGGAGAGTAAACAATGCACAAGCTGCCGGCTTTGCAGTGGGCGGGCCGCGGGATGCTGGAGCAGCAACAGGGACGTCGGGTCATCTTCAGTTGAGTCGCAGAGGTTGAAGGGTAAATTCACGAGACTGTACGGATGTCCGCCACCTGTTAGCTGTGATCCAATCACAGCTTTGCCTTTTATCACATTAACCCCTCGTTATGTGAGTGACCTTGGTGTTAGCAGAGCGCTTGTGATGAATTAGCCTAGTGGGCTGAGAGTACACCAACACGGTGAAGTCAAGGCCCAGTAGCACATATTGCTAGCCAGCAGGAATTTTCATATTACAGAAGCACAGAGGTCAGGTGGCTGATTGGCCCTGAATGCAGCACTGTGTACAGAACCCATGTTCAAAACACAGCCAAGCCTAACAAAAAAATATGGTGATGTTTTTAATTTCCTGTGCAATCATGTTTACTCTATCAGCTTGTTGGTAAAAATATTGAATCAGCCAATCACATGGCATCAACTCAACACATCTGGTCATGTAGACATGATGAAGACGACTCGATGAAGTTCAATCTGAGCATCAGAATGAGCAAGAAAGGTGACTTATGGTTGTTGGTCTGCGTATTTACTGGGGTTTTCACCCACAACCATCTCTAGGGTTTCCAGAGAATGGTCTGAAGAAGAGAAAATATCCAGTTGTTGATGTCAGAGGTCCATGTCACAAAGCTCACATCATCTCCAACATGACAATGAGTCCACTGGACTCCAATGGCCACAGCCACCACATCTCAGTCCATGATTCCACCTTTGGGATGTGGTGGAACGGGAGATTCTCACCATGGACGTGCAATTCAATTCAATTCAATTCAACTTTATTAATATAGCGCCTATTCATAACAACTTCATCTCAAGGCGCTTCACTGACAATCAGTTTAAAGAAATCTGGTTGCCATACATTTATATATACACACCCATACTAGCCATTTAATAACAAATAGCCTATGTAAGGAAACCAAAAAAAAAGAGTCTTCGATCAATCCCCTTCTGAGCTGCTTCAGGCGATGGTGGGGAGAAAAACTACCTTTTAACAGGAAGGCAAAACCTCTAGCAGAACCAGGCTCTGGGAGGGCGGCCATCTGCCTCGACCGGTTGGGGGTGGAAATGACAGAAAGGGTGGCTGTAGACGGAGGACAGAAAGAGTGTGGAAATAGTGAGTAGAAAAAGAGGAGAGAAAGCTAGTGTAGAAAGAGAGTGAAGAAGGAGAGGACTGAAAGAGAGGGTTAGTGGAGAGGAGAGAAAGCTGTGTAGAAAAAGAGTGAAAAAAGATAGGACTGAAGGAGAGGGTTAGTGGAGAGGATATATATCACAAGCATGACACTTGATCCACTGAGATCTACTGAGAGGGGAGAAAATATGTTAATGATGGCTGTATTGTCATATGTTTATACATGAGAGATGAGGATGAAAAGTGTCATGGGATGTCCATTCAGCAGCCTAAGCCTATGGCAGCATAACTAAGGGATGGCTAGCCAACCTTAACAATAGGTTTTATCAAAAAGGAAGGTTTTAAGTCTGATCTTAAAGGTAGAGACTGTGTCTGCCTCACGAACGAAAGCTGGGAGCT
>JBBDHI010000015.1:26702194-26716312 GCA_037177115.1 Craterocephalus stercusmuscarum
GCTAATTTTAAGTTGATGGTGCATGCAATTTTACAGTATTTATCTACTTAAAATTTTTAATTTAGTTAACTTAAATTTTATTAGGTAATCAGTTGCCACATAACTTTTGAGTACTATGAACTTATTCGGGTTTACAGTGTACTGTTTCAATCCCCTCTTCAGCCCAAATCAGCAGACCCCTGGCTCCAGCTCAGCCCTGGACTAAAACTGGGGACCTTCTTACTGCGAAGCAGCAGTGATAACCACCACACTACCGTGGATTGAAGTGTTCTCCTTCGGGTTTACATGGAAATAGCAATTCTATTTACAGCTTACATGGAAAATTTCAGAACTTTTCTGATTTGACGTGGGCGGACGGAGCATTTTACGTTTACCGGAAAATAAATTCTACTTTCTGCTTTCTTTCGTTTCAACTACTAACACTGAAAACATACATAATAAGAACCATTTTTGCTTAATCAGTATCTCAGAAAGCTTGTGATCTACTGGTTTCTGGGATAACGGACGGTGTCCTGTCCTCAGCGAGAGGTGGAGGCATGGTTTATGACGTCCACTATGAATCCCATCCGGTGGAGGTGGTCAATTGCCGATATTAGAACATGTCTAAAGAGTCTGAGGTCAATTCTTTACAGAAGACAGGTAATACAATTCTGAGATCTCGGGGGCGGATGGCTGGAGAGAAGTCCCTAGAAGTGGTCTCTGAGGTCTGCAGCTGGCTAAAAGGCTCAGGTTCATCAGCAAACACAACATGAAACGTTAAATTTAATTAAGAACATATCAGTCATTTCAAATGAACACAGCAAGGGGTAGTTGTGAAGAAATAAGGCATGGCAGCTGAGCTTTACAGATTTATCTTATCAACTCCAGCTTGCTCCAGTCAGTGCACATTCAGGTAAAAAGCCTACGGAGGTGCATGCTTTGCTTTTTGATAAAGCATGAAAAATGCTTGAATCCAATATGATGATAAAAAAACAAAACCCTGTTGGTGCAACTTTTTTTGTGTTGGAAGAGCAACAAAGAGCAGGCTACACACAGCCTGTCATCACCTTGCAGCTACATTGTGCACATCTTTACTTCGGCCCATAGACTTCTCACTTGATGCTCATTCCTTCTCTTTGAGCAGCCACTGCTATTTTCAACCCTTTCAGTCACATCACAGTGGATAACTGGCTCTGATTTCCTTCCTGTAAGCAGTTCATATCACAAGCAGAACGCAATGCACATTCGCCAGCCCCTTGTCCTCTCCACTTCCTCCACCGGTCCTTATCTCTGGGTCATCCACACAGACTTTAACTGACCCTGGATTCGCTGTACTGCAGCATTTCTTCTGCACCAGCGACCTTTACCTTGGGTCAGAAGAAATCCCTTCTTCGGGCAGATGATTGGGAGCTTTGGCTTGCTCTACTGTTTGTGGAAAGAAATCTGAGGCGGTGGCTGGTTTACCTGTAAGCCGACGATATCATTCAATAAGCATATTCTTAGCAGACCGAGGTGAAGACATGTCCCTGCGTATTTAAATTCAAAATGCTGCCTAGGCATAAAGACATGCTGGATAGAAATACTTTGTGGCTCAAGACATTTCACAATAACTTTCTTAAAAAGTTGAATATTTTTCTCTCTATATATATGTATATACTGTATGTATGTATACATATATACATACAAAAAATGCAGTAATAAATCATATGCACATTATATATATACAGACACACAGCATGCAATGCACATAGTGTGTTATGAAATTATTATATAAAATGAAGTTTATATATACATTTTCAAGACAATTTGAATAAATGTAACGAAACCAAAAACCAAAAGAACCAACAATGGTCCTAAGTGGCACTGGAGATGAATAAACTTGACTACAGTGAATATGCTTGTGCTTAGAATAGTTTTTTCCATTTTCATTTAAAAACAACTTTTTAACAGTCTATTTTGGAAAACAAATTGTGGCCTCTTGTTATTTAGCAATGGAGATGAAATAAAAATAGATTCCACAGCATCAAATTGTGAGGACTCAGAAGATCCCACCATCTACACAGTATGATATCAAAAGAGTAAAAGGAAGGAAAAGAAGGACTCTCTGTGCGCATGGGACAAGGCTGGATGCCGGTGATGTTCTGCATTAAAAGCAGACCCGGTTCATACTGGAAACCAGTGCATGGACTCAGGAAGAATTCCAGAAATCTCAGGTCACCCTGAAACCCACAGATGCACGTTAAAGCTCGATGATGCAGAGAAGAAGCCAGATGTGGACAGGATCTAGATGTGGACAGTATCCAGATGTGAACAGGATCCAGATGTGGACAGGATCCAGATGTGAACAGGATCCAGGAGCACCGCTGTCTTCTCTGGACCAAAGCTCATCTAAATGCTGTGAGATGATAATGTGAGCTTGTTTGTGGAAAGCATGGTTGGCGTGTCCTGCAGCCTGAAGAGCAGAGGGAGCATCCAGCATCTCTGATGGATGGGCTGCATCAGAGCCGATGGCCTTGGCAGCTTCCACATCTGGGAAGCTCCATCAATGCTAAAAATTACATGCAGGTGTTAGAGCAACATCTGCTCCATCCAGACATCGTCTGTTTCAGGGAAGGACTAAACATTTCAGCAAAACCACGATGGTTTGCTTTGTGATGTTATTTGCTGTGCAGAGAAAGTTTATTCTAGAACAGACACTAACGCCGGATCTTGAACCTGTGGCAGGAGAGTCCACATATTAAAAACCTTCAACATCCAGTAGAAGTCAGTCAGCCGTAGAAATGAAAGCCAAGAGACAAAACAAAAAATTTTACCTGCACCACACAGCAGGGGCTTAACTTCGTAAACATTACATCATTTTTAATACATGTTATAGATCAACACATGATTCAGTTCATTAGAAACTGATGATAAGTGATTGTATGCTGCTATGAGTTCTCCTGTACACCTTTTCTATCCCTCTTTAAAAAAGGATTCAGCCTCCTCTCAATGCACAGATTGTTATTGATGCTGAGCTTGAGGACAGTGATTCATTGAATATTCTGAGGAAAAAGGTTCTCTAAAATCAGAGTCTTGAAGAAATAATGATCATAAAAATATTGCTCAAATCAATCATGTAAATGTGCTTGTGTGCATGTTTTCATTTGCATCCCCATATCAGAGCCTTTGTAGCTGAGCATTTGTTCATTAGTTTTTATTTGTGCTCCAAAGCGTTGTCCATGTGTTGGATCTAATCTGATCTTTGTGATTTTTAGTTTACTGTATGTAACATGCACCTCAGAGAAATGAGATTAAATGAGGAACGCAGACGGATACTTGTTCCGAGGCCGTGCAACTGTTGTCATTTCCACAAGCAGTCTTTGTGCAGCTGAATGTGTAATCCCTTTTGAAATGTAAAAATGTGCTTTATATATGATATGGTTGAATGCATCCAATTACGGCCTTTAATTTTTAAGTAATTTGCTGTTGAAATATATTCCAGGCATGTGTTTCTCACTAAATTTTCTAGTGCTCCATAATCTTGCAGTGAATGTGAAGCTGCACAAACCAAAATGGGCTTTCATAACTTAAGTGAAAATCACCCAACCTCACACAAGTGTTAGCTGATGGCCTTGCAGTAGTGTGTCATTAGCATTCATTATAGTCCTATAAGCCAGAGTAATTACAGGCCCAAGTGCAGGGAGGAATAGCAGTTTACACTGCTAGTAATTTGATTTGCATCTACGCTAATAACTTCTTTTGTGTGTGTTTATGTGCCGTGTCAGAACACAAGTGCCATTTGGCTGCAGGCTGTATGAGGCAAAAAAATCCTTTTAAATTCTAAGATTGAGTTGCCTTTGCTTTCAGCACTCAAAGCTCTCAATCTGCTAAAGCGTTCAGATTAGCGTGATCACAGAACAAGTGATGCTGCATTTTCTGAAAGTCATTTTGATGGGCTCGAAAGGAAATGTGGGGCAGTGAAAGAAGAGGGAAGAAGATGGCTGCAGTTATAAGTATGTTTTTAAATGTGTGATATGGTTCACGGGAATCTCTATCATCAGATCATCGGATGAATCTCATTAAATCATGGCCTCTTGTTTCTCACTAGGTGAGAGGTGCTTCTCTGAGTCAGAACAGAAGTCATTAAAGTAAACACTCATGTTGCCACAAGTTGCAGAGCTTGTATCCTGTTTTGTAAGTGCAACCCTGAGGGGAGTAATACCTGTGATGTCTGGGCAGTGTCACGAGAAGAGCAAGGCTGCCTTCTTCTGATGGCTGACTGAGAATAGAGACGCATTCCCCAAAGCTGATGAGGTCACAGGGTTAAGACTATGCTTTTGTTATGGCACAATGACATCCTATTTACCTGGCGGGGTCTGTCTTTCTTCTCCATGCAACTGTGACCTCGGTGTGAAAACCAAACCTTTGTCTTCCTGACAAATAGAGGCTCAACGTTCTGATTCACTTGGTTACACCTCAGCGGGCCCTAGTTGCAGGGCCTGCGGGCTCCTTATGTGATCACAATGTGACAGCTTCCACTGAAGATATTAACAGCTTTGCTTTTGGACCTGTTTCTACCTTTTTTGTCACATTTGCAGGCAAAACCTGAAACCCACTGATGCATTCATTATTTTAAAAATCTACTATAGTCTGCAAAGCCATAGAGACCTATACATAGAAAATGATCATAGTTATCCAACCACCAGCTTAGCTATACAGAGCTTTTTAGCATCTTTTTTAACCCTTTCTTTCATTTTATAGCCTGCAGCTGTTTTATTTCAGATTCACTGTTCCACCGAATTTGCAGCCGTAGCCAACAGGAAGCTGTTCCCAAAGCTTTGAGAAGCCCAGTAGCAGCTCGGCATGTTAGCAACTAGCTAATGAAGCATTGCAGCATTAAAATACCACAGACCTCAGAAGAGTTTTGAGAAAACCAAAACTGAGCTGGAATTGGATTTAGATTCCTCAGGTAGAGGGAAGTAATATTTGAGGTTCCCTAATCTCTCCTCAGTCTGCAACTATTTGTCAATAAATCAGCTTTATACTGACATAAAATACAGTTACTGAGATTATAGGTTGAAGACTATTTAAAAAAGTCGATTTGCCTTGCAATACAACAAAAGTCCTTGAGTAATTCTCAACAGTAGTTTAGCTGAAAGTGATGCTCCAATGAAGCTTCATGAAGCGTTCCAGCAAACTGCTTCAGGAAATGTTCACGTGCACATGAAACCACCTGCAGGACAAAACATGTAAAACTGGCAGCTTTAATATTAACCCCTTAATGCCTGATTGGTTTTACAAATTTTAATATGTGAAAATAAATGAATACAGTAAAAAAACAACATTAAAAACTAAATGAAAACAAATGAAAAAGAGTGAAAGACATTAAAGGAGTAACAAGCGAAAATTAAGATTTTCTAGATTGAAAGAAATAAAAATGTGCAATGTGAAGCTCCAGATGCGTAATTCCATCTGGAACACAGCATGACAACACACACCGTCTGTCTGTGTTGATATTGAGCATGTTGTTTCCATGTACGTGCACGTGAAGCTCCGCATTCCTTCATGAACTGAGCGAAGGCTCTCCCAGAAGTTAACCCCAGTGGCAGAGAAAGAGCATCACACCCGTACATACTGTATGCGCAATCAATGAGTCATTCATTTTTATGGAATTACCCCTTTTAACACATAATATACTGTGTAGAAATTTATTAGAAAAAATAAAATAATATCAGGTGTAGCTCTGTAATAAACCAAGAAAATAGAAAACGCCATGGGACATTATATCAGTCCCTAGGCTTGACCAGGTAATGGTCCAGTATTGAAGTGGTCGTGGGTAATGAAGAGCGACCACAGTGTGTTGTATATCCTGTTAATATCAGCGTCTGACAGAATGAAGCCACCTGTGAACTCCTCGTCCTGAACACAATGAAAATCTTGTAGTTTACATAAACTACGCTGCTGTCGTGTAATGCAGAGTGACCTGGTTTAAATCTCTGATGACAGCAGAGAATGATAATTCCTTCTGTAACTGACATCCTTTCAACTACAGTAGTAGCCAAAATACTAAAGATTATTTTATGGCACATATCTTTGTGCTTTTTTTGTAAACATTGGGGTGCATCTCATACATACAAACACATGCATGTTGGGTAAATGTGGTTATTTTACAATGACACAGGAAGTGAAGGTATATGGTTGTTTTTCTTGCATGATAGCGACAGTGTGTTGCATTAAGCTGGATAGAAAATGGATGCATTACTTGTTGAATGTGACAGAATCTCCTAACAGTAACCCCGACAGTTCATTTATTAAAAGTGCTTTTGTCTCGACACTAAAGTATTAGCCTTGCATAAGACTGACATTAGCCGTGAAGAAAGATGTTTTTAAAGAAACATAAAGCTCACTCTCACCCTGAAGAGTTCATGGCTTTTAATTACATAGCAAAGATTTATGTGCAAGTTTGAATCGAGAATTGATCGAGTTCATAACCCTAGATGGTCATCCGAGGACGTCAGTTATTAGAGCCACCTGATAGCTGCCCCCCCCAGGGCCCTTCCTATTCCGTTTAGCTGCTTTCCTAATCCACCGCTAATGGTTAGCAATGGAGGCCCAGAGGAAGATTCAAGTGTTGCTGTGTGGAAATCCCTGCTGGAGTGGGAGTGTCGCGCTTGAGGAAGTACTCAGCCAAGCGCACCAGAGCCGGCATGGGGACCCTCATGCCATGTGCACCACAACGCTCAAGGTGACCCAGCGAGACAAATTTACCAACCACACACACGTGTGCACGCTCAC
The DNA here is from genome assembly GCA_037177115.1 of Craterocephalus stercusmuscarum. Lineage (NCBI taxonomy): Eukaryota > Metazoa > Chordata > Actinopteri > Atheriniformes > Atherinidae > Craterocephalus > Craterocephalus stercusmuscarum. The sequence goes on from JBBDHI010000015.1 coordinate 26,708,948, forward strand.
ACACAATGGACACGCTTATGATTGTAATCGCCAGGGGAAAGCTGTGCTGTAAAGAAGGGATCTTCCCTTTGGAAAATCTTCTAAATCTGTCAAGTTGTTGAATTTAATTTGTTGTGTGCCCTCGGTTGTGGTAGCACTGATGAGCTGTTTTGTGCAATAAGGATATCTTAGACAGGAAGTTAAAGTGAGACTTGAGAGCGAGACAGAGGCAAAACCCAGATAGCAACAGAAACAAAAGACCTAAGAGAAGTATGGAGAAACTGTAAACTGCTGCAGGCATTTAGAGCAATTGTGGAGAAGTGGTGGCGGAGATGTGATACAGCTTAATTCTACATAAATTGCTAATTAAATGTTTCAGGGTTGCGGCCATGTAATTTCCTTCATCAGCCGATAAGGGACTTAAAGGTTTGTTCTCGCCGTTCTTCCTTGCAGTGCTTTGGCCTCGGCTTTGTAGGCCTTTGATTGATGACTCCATGTCATTATTCCACCGGTCCAACTTTTTCATTCTGAATTATCGCCGCACTCCAGCACAATGCATTTAGGGACCCAGGTTGTTTCCCCTCATTGTTTTAGCCTCAGGGCCCGGGGTCACATTTTGGTGTGATTTGTTAACGCCTCCATGAGTGTTGGAGGTTTGAACTTTGACCCTGCTCATGTCTGGGTGGGATGCTGGTGTCAGTGCTGAACAATGGCAGGGTGACACAGTAGACTGATTTGGTGTGGTTGAGGCCATCGCCACAGGCCTGTTTCTCCACCCTTTAGCCATGTTAGCGCGCTAACACAGCAACAAGAAGCTGCTTCTTTAGTCAACTCTTGAAGCTGCACCATCACACAACTAGGACTTGTGCATGTGTGGGTTGAAGAGTTGATTTGAGATTAACTTTGACGCCAATGCACCCAAAAGTACCCATTTAGGATTTTATTCTTCCAGAGCAAAGTGTGTCTCACACTGCTCCTCTTACAGTAAAATGGATGTAACAATGGGGTGAAAAAAAGGAAAAAGAGAGGTGCTAATCTCAATGAAGAGAAGGCTAGAAAGAAGATTGATATTAATATGAAATCAGGGCATGTGTGGGGAGAGGCAGTGTAGCGCGAAATACTCAATCTAAACCGCTGGGACATCGGTTGAGGGAGCACTAAATGTGGACTGACCTCCTTAACCCGTCCACCAGGATCCTTTTTGCAGCAATAAATAATGGAGGATTGGTAGGGTCAAGCAGAGCAGCAGTGGGTGCCCTCTCCTCCCACGCGAGGTGTCCGTTTGCCGATGACGCCGGGACGACACAATACCCAATGTGTCCCAGAGGCTTCAATCAATTATTGATGCTTGATGAGAGAGGAGCCAAGACAATCTCTTAACTTCCGACTTGTTGGTGATATGAAAGTGAGATTGAATGGTGTCGGTGTACATGGCACACCCTCCAGGTTAATTGTGCTTAACCATCATTTGTGTGCCCGCAGCATGATTGCTGCCCATCACAGCTGAGATGAGGCTGACCCCGAAATGCCTGCTTTGAAATTGCTTCTGTGGGCAAATTTAATAGTGAATTTATTTATGCTCCAAAAAAAGAAGCTCAGTCCCAGTTTTCCTTCTCTGTTCTCTCCCCCGGCAGGCAAACTGGCCGCCTCTTGATTTAGATGCCAAACAAACATGTCCAGATAAAAAAAAAAAAAAAACAACAACTCCCGTCTAGTCTCATGTTTCAGCCTAAACGCATGTAGTGTCCTTAACAGAGATTATCTGAGCGGCTGATCTTGATTGTCTTCCCCTTTTTGCGCTCCCAGGTGGCAGAGCGAGGTCCACATGTTTGCACAGGCACAGCAGCAGTCCCCCGGGGGCAGCGCTACTTGCAGCTAAACCCTCTGATGCTTCTGATCGCACATCACACCGTGTATCTGTGTCTGTGTTGAAGGAACAGTTGATAGACTATATCATATGCTATTATGCCACCAAAAAATAAATAAATAATAAAATGGGAAAAACCGATTAAGCTATCAGCAGGCTAGCTAGATGCTAATCTGCTTCATAGAAACACAGTTTTAGCTGAAACTTGTGAAACATGATACTTCCTGATCTGTTGAGATGTTATGTTATGATAGAGTAATGAACAATAAAATGACATTAATGTCTTTGTCCTGTGAAAATGACTGCTTTGCTATCACTTGGATTCATGACAGCTGCTTATTGATGCCTTGAGGCCAGATGACAAAATGATGAATAGAGAGGAAGTAATCAGCAGAAATCTTTTCAGACGCATACCAATATGCTCACTTCTTTGTATCGCTTTTTAACAATTACACATTATTAATGATTGTATTATTTTCATTGAAATGCATCATCTAAAAGAAAAAAAAACATGCAAGCTCATATTCCTTCTTTCAGATAATCCAAATCAAAATAAAAGAATGCTGAAATGTAGAAAAACATTTTTATTTACTTCAGTTTTTAATTTCAAGGTGTCAAGCAGTTGTGGCCTGTGTGGTTAATATCGCCGCCTAACGTTAGACACTCTATTCCACAGTTTTTTGATTTGGTTTTTTTTGTTTTACACAATTAAAGACAATTAAAATCTGTTTTCTCCTCAGTATAATTACAGGGTATGAGATGAGTCACAGCGGAGCGGTTGAGATGCAACAATGGTGGAGGGAAAAACTTGTTCATCCGATTGTGACTGCCAGAACATCGCCCTGTGGAGACGGGAGGGAAACAAACACGCAGCCAGGAGAAGAAAAAATAAATCCAAATTCATCTTCTTATTTCTTTCATTCTTTTATCGGAATACAGATGTATTTAGTCCTCTTTTTATTTAACAAACGCTCGGCTCCACTTTCTTCCCTCTCTTTTGTACAGTAAAGCTCTTCTTGGTGTTGAGGATGCTGAATGGGAAAGATTCCACTCTCCTTGTGACAAATTTTACACTTTTGCTCAGAGACAGTGACAGACTAAACTTCCTTTTCTACCCCCCTCCGACTGCCCCCAGGGTAAGAAGAAGGTCACCACGTGTTTGGGGATGGTGGGGGTATTTTTTCTTGCCAAAGCAGCGAGAGGTTGCTTGCCCCGTGGGAGGATTTGAAATATTTTGCAATCAGGAATGAATCATACAGATAACAAGTGTTTAAGAATCTGTGAACCCTATGGAGTGCGTTCCCTTCCCTTTTATCTGATGCAACTATCGGTTGTCTTTTCTTTATCAGCCTACAGTATGGGATGCCACACAGCTGAAGCAGCATGCTTTGGGAGGGGGGGAACGCTTGGCTGCAGTGCCCTCTTGTGGCAGCTGGTGAGTTGTTGAAACTTGGGTGAAGTCCTCTGAAGTTGAGTCTTTCTTGTCTCATGCCTTGCTAAAAAACTTAGCATGAAAATCTCTGAAATATGAAATAAATAAATAAACCTGATTAATTAAAGGGAAAAATGTGGTAAAGTGTTTCCTTCTGGTTAAATGTGAGTCCAACTCATTCCCAGGGAGTAAAATCTTCACACCTTGTTTTGGATTCTTCTGTTCGCCGTCCAAATGAGCCTCTGCTGCTTTTTCGGGCGGGAGGTATAAGAAGACAGGAGATAGGATTATGTGATGACTTGTGTTTGCTCGATGATGAAGAGGCCCTCGTTAGCAAGCACTTTAATGTGTGGACAGATAGCGCGCTCATTAGCTCTAGTAATGACCGCTTCACAGTGTGCCGCAGCTCTAATTGCATGTTTTGTTCTTTCCGAGGCTCCAGCAGCTCAGAGAGGAAGGCATCTCTCCCCTTTCTCCCCCCAAGAAACTCAACCCATCCTCTCACCCCTCTCCCCCTCTTCCATCCATCACAGCCTGACGATGCAGTGTGTTTGTGTTCATCGTCCTGTCCGAATGAGGCATGGCGGATTAGAAGCTCCAAAAATCATGTCGACTAAATAGACCAGATGAGAGTGGAGGAAAACCTTCGGTAGCCAGGGCAACCCAGGCTCCAGCTTAATGGTGCTTCTGTCGATTAATTCAGTTATGCAGAAGTAATAATTTTTTGAAGATATTGCGCGATAGGATGGAGGACTAGAAATGTGGAAAACTTAAGATTTTACCTTTTGATGCTGAAAAAAAATATGAGTAGCTTCCAGCATGAAATGCCTTAATCATATGATATTTTCTGAACATAAAAGACTCTCTCCTTTCCCCATTTTACTCCCTCCGCTGTAGTGATATGTCATGTCAATCGTTATATTATGCACAAGTGCTGTCTTTTCATTGTGAATTCCAGATCGGGTGGGACATTTGATATGGAGGCTCAGAGGATTCTGATGCCCTTCTATTTTCCTTGATTTCCTTACCAGTGGGACATTTTTGCCTCCATATTCTTTCATGTTTCTCCCTTCTCTGAAAGTAAGTTGTTTATTCTCAATGATGACTATCTCCAGCTCAAAAAATATCTTCTGAAAAGACTTCTGAGCAAATCTGTCTAGGCTTGGTCCCTTTTTAAATCTAAAGCTTGGGTAGAAGCCTACAATGGCTTAGACTCCTCGGAGGAGGCAGCTTTCTTTTACTCTCTTTTTCCGTTCCCAGTCATCTCTGTGATACTTGTGAACACACAGCTTTATAACAAGAAGCAAACTTAAATCAATTTAAAACAGCTTTTGAAATGCCTTTCGATATGCCATTGTGTTTACTTGAAAAAGAATGAAAAGAAAATCTGAATTGTAACATCTGTCATATTGGGAGCCCCCCTCTCGTGCGGCTTTCGTCACACACACAATGAGGTATTGATCGATTCAAGTCCATTTAGGTTTTGAAATAAATATATATAAACGCATAATCTATCCGGGCTAGAAAGCAGAGAAAGAAGGGAGAAAGAATCTGAGAGGCCTGCAGGCAAACAAACGCATTAAAGACATCCAGAGCACAGAGGCAGCCAAGCTATGCTAAGCCAGCAGGATGATTCATTTAAGCGCATCTCTGTAAGCACCGCTGTCATTGTTGCTCACTGCGGTGAACAGCAGCTTTAAGTGGAAGAGAACTGCGGTGGTCATTCTTCGGAACAACAGGGGGAGAAAAAAAAGCATCAAAGTTTAGCAAATAAAGACATGCCTGCTCACTTCGACTGGTTGCTATATTTCAAACCTGGACTTGTGTGCTTTTGCTCCCCAAAAGAGGATCAAGTGCCTCTTGAAATCATAGCAGATAGTAACCATGAAAAAGACCTTAGCCTCATGTTCCACATTATATCTCACAGACCATCAGCCTTCCTCACAATGCAACTCAAGACCCTTCAAGTGACATCTTAGTACGAACAGAGCAGAACTGCGCTGAAATACCTCTTTGCAGAAGCTAACCTGAGCTACAAGCAAATCCTTTTAATCCAGTACAGTATACTTAAGGACTGACCATTGGTAAACCCTTGAGAAGAGAGAAGTATTAATAAGCTGTCACAAGGCTTACTCATTCTGTGATTTCCACAGACACTTAACTGCCATGGTGAGAGGCAGGGGAGGGCTCGAGGATGAGTGCTCACCCCTGATCTTTACCCCTCTTAAAGCAGTAGGGAAAATGGAGGCAGGCAGGGGATTATGGAGTGCAGTAATTGTGGAGAGGTGTTGGAGTCAGGATGCAGCGTTTCTGCTGGATTAAGACAAGAAGACAGGCTAATCTTGGATTGGGAGAGGAGACACAAGGGTCGGAGTTGTTCTGGAGCCCTGAGGCCGTTTGGAAAGCTTAAGTGGCAAAAAAAAAAAGAAGAAGAAGAAGACTGCTTATCCATACCTCTCTTGTGCTGCGAAGTGGCCCTCCTCAAAATCAAGCAATGCTACAATCTTTTAGCAAGTTAAATGCTGCACATGTTGTCATTCAGAGCCATAGACATGCGCTGAAGTCTAATTTTCCCTCGTGTGATGTCAGGAAAGGCTGGGCTTTAAGGAGAATGGTCACTTTCTTCTGCTGACATTCAGCAGTCCTTGCCGTTCATTAGCAGTTATAATAATAATAATCATGATGGAAGAACCAGGCAAATTGCATTTTTATTCCCGTCCCCCCCCCCCCTGTCCCCCCCGTCCCCCCCTTCTTCTTCTTCTTTGCCTTTCGTCTGGATGCCTTTGTGCCGCCACACTCCCCGATGCTTCCTCACTCCAGTTTGTTGTTGTGCCTCCATTGTCTCCCTGAGGGGAGGTGACCCCGTGTCTGTTGGTTGTATCAGCAGCCCTGCATTGTACTCGGGGGGGGGATTTAGACTCTCAAAGCATCTTCCCGCTGCAGCTTTCCCAGCAAACACCCAAAGTGGTATCTCGCCTTTTCTCTCGCTCAGACATTAATCTTGCTCTACCCTTCTACATCAAAAATGCTTGTATTGTCAGGGAGCGCTAATGTTTGCCTCCTATTCACTATATATACACATATATGTATTTTTGTGTCTGAGGGAATCAGTCGAACGCATTGTTCCCAAATCATTGTAATATCTATTTAGAGTGGCAACAGCACTGGCTGCCGATGCTCAGTATTCATGGAGCATAAACCAGCCTTAAGACTTAGAAAAGCTGAAAGGGCTTATCCCTATATTCTTAAACTCCCTTCTTTTATGTTGGTCTTAGGCATTAAGGATAGGATTGTGAATAGCAATTGTTCAAGTGCTGCACTGAAAGTGAGTGTGTATATGTGGGTGGGGGTGTTTTATACCCTGGCAAAATCCTTTCCTTTTCTCCCTTTTTTATTTTTTTCTCCCAACTGTAAATATTAACTGTGTTCTTAACTCTTAACGGTGTATGGGACACAGTAATGTGCTTTTAAGGATATATTATGTGAAAGATTTTCCACTGCATACACTGCTGCTTGAAATAAGAAAAGGCTATTTTATGGAGCCTAAAAACAAATTTGCAACGGCAGGAGAAAAAAAAGAGACGGGAAAAAAATAGATGGAACTTTGCAGCATCAAGTCGTCAGCAAACAATGAAAGAGAGATCTCAAAGGGGCCGGGCGAATCTTCAAAAAAAAAAAGAAAGAAAAATTCTTTCTGGATTTATATATTTATTTTTTATCTTTCTTTTTTGGTTGCTTTGCTGTGTTTCAAATCCGTGCTCAGGCTTTCTTCAGAAAGTGTGTAGTGCTAATGCATTTCAAAAGCCCTTTTTCAAAGCACAATAGAATATCGCCACAGAAGTTTTAGTGGTTCCGCTGAAGAAAGTGGCTCAGTCGCTGAGAGCTGTACCGCATTGTGCCGGCGCCTAAGACATCCCTGCTGAAAAAAGTCGCCATCATTTTCACTTTTCAATGCTGGAGTTAAAAGGTTGTTGTAAAAGCTTACACATTGCTACACTGCTTCGTGACCTCTTATAATAATTACCGTTGTGAATCTAATTGTTTGGAGCATTGCTGCTGCAGCTGGATGATGAGCTATAGCATGTGC
>JBBDHI010000015.1:27026233-27038756 GCA_037177115.1 Craterocephalus stercusmuscarum
AAAACTTAATTTTTACAATAGCACATTAGTCTTTGTTGCAAGTAATCAACAAAATAACTAAGTTACTTTATGACTAAAGTAACTAATTGTAACTATTTTCAGTAATACAGCAATGCATGTTTCAGACCTGATATCAGTGTTAGATGTTCTCTCAGCTGAATCTGTTTTAACTGTATTGCTTTTCCAGTCATTTGTTGGCCCCCGTACCAATTATTCAGAGACCTTGACATGAGCTCAATTTGTGCCAAAAATATAACATTTCTCAGTTTAGACATCTATTATGTTCTGTTGGGGATTAAATGGTAGCTCATGTGATTTCTAAGTCTTTTAGTTTTTATTTGGTTTTGCAGTTCAGGATCAAATCCTGGTCCGGGGTTCCTTTTGTCACACCTTCTTTCTAATTCTCTTTCCTGTCTCTGCATAATCAAATCCACTAGTGTAAAAAAACAAAAAACAAAAAGCTGCAGTAATGTTTAGAGTGAAGATAATGTGTTCAAGAGTCGTCCTCAGCCTTTTGCAAACCTCTAGAAATTCAACTAATCAATCGATACTTTCTCCAAACCCCCTCATTTTCTGCTCATTCTCTCTTGTCCACTTCAGTAGACCAACCTTATAATCTTAGCTTTTAGATATTCTAATAACTATATAAACTAAGTTTAATTCCAGTCTTTGACCTGAAAACAAACTGAACATATTCCAACATTTTAGCCAAATATTGAAGATCCTGATGAAAAAATAGGAGCATCATTGCGATCTGGGATATAAATGATTAGCTTTTAATGTGTCATTAATTGTTAGATAAAAATGACTCAGACATGTGTCTCATGGAGTGATCAGCTTCCTGTCTTTACATGTGCTGGCAGTCTGAAGCCTTCTGAGGCCGGTAAATTCCTGCTAAATAAGGTGCATGAACAGAGAACCTGACGCAGACCAGGAACTGTGCAGCATCTAGATCTCCACAGAGAAAAGGCGTCTCTGCTGCCACAGTATTTACCGAGATCGTTCCTGTACAGATGAAGTTGGTGCAACAGTATTTGTGGACATCTGCTCCAGCTGAGCAGCTGTTTCCAACAGCTGGACTAAAGTTATCTACGGCAAGCAAGTCACACCATCATGCACACACATATGCTCCTATCTCTTCGATAATGTCCGTTATTGTCAGCTTGTCTTGAATTAAATATTAAACCCATCGAGTTGCATCTGATTCATTTTTTGTACTCAGATGAAATCTGGATGCATGTAGTTGTGCTCATTGATGCAAATCTTAATGGGTATAAACTCAAAGTGCCAAAACACAAAAATATACTTTAAAAAATGATTTTATTATTAATTTTGCATGCACATACACAGTCAGACTTCAGTAAGTTATTCATTAACTTCCAACCTCTAGGCCTTCAGAATGTTTCAGTCTGTGTAATGTATAATAACATTTATCTGCCCTTGAACGCGTCTGTTAAGCTGCTGGTAGCTGAACATATTCTCTGACATCAGTTCATTTTCGGTGAAAAAGGAATTTATTAAAAAAACTGGAACAAAGAAATGATTCTGCTTAACCTTTTTTCCTTTTTAACTAACATCATTTTTCAGGCTATTTTATTTTCTGTCATTTACAGCTACATAATACACTTTTCTCTCCTCTATGAGTTTTCCATTACACTTTGCAACTCTGAGTATCAGCAAAAAAAAAAACATGCATGAATAAATGTGTAATTAATGATGATGATCAACACAAATACATTTTTTTTTCACACACTTTGTTAAATGAGGTTGGCTTTACGGGATAAATGCATCTGTAACATTAGTTTCTCACCTTCTGCCGTTATTTCACGCCTACATTAAACTCAACCCAACTTTACCTTTATATACTGTAGCACTATATAATAATGTATATGACTTTCACAGCACTTTTCTAGGCAATCAGGGCGCTTTACATTGGATCCATTATTCCTTCATACTTGAGACACTTCCTGTAGTGATAAAAGCAAGAAGACAGGTGTTTACTTTGCCTCCATGTTAATGAACTTTACAGAAAAGTGAAATCAGTGGTGACCAACTAGTCAAGATAAACATTTTCAGCTGACAGCTGAAAACAATTATGTATATAATTTATATGAAACATTTAGCTCCATTTCTGGTGCAACCATGCCAGTAAACACACCAAATAGCTTCTTTACATAGAAATGTGGCGTTATTGGTACATGAAAAGAAAAACACTTAGTTCCAGTTTTCAGTTCTGTTTTATTTGTACTCTGCCAATTCGCTACCCTGCTCATTATCTAATCAGTATTCATAAAAGTAGGTTCATAGTTAATAATAATCTAGGTAAGGAAACCAGATTGCATCGAATCTTCATCTTGATCCAAATCCCCCATCCTGAGCTGCTGGGGCGACAGTAGGAAGGAAAAACTTCCCTTTTATATAAAGGAAAACCCTCCGGCCGCAACCTGCCTCAACCGGTTGATGATTTATAAACCAAACACAAGTAGCTCAACTTTAATACACACAACATGAGAAAAGTTATTGTTTTAACTGCTGGAGCCGTTGGTCCGATCCCTCTGTGAGCTCCATCCAGCTCAGAGTTGCTTTTTGTAGTAATCTGTCATTATTTACAGCCATTAACTTGAAGTGATAGGTCCGATGACGTCTCTTCTGGGCAGCATCACAGCGCCTGTAATGGCTGTAAATAACGACAGATCGCCACAAAAAGCAACTCTGAGCTGGATGGAGCTCACAGAGGGATCGGACCAGCGATTCATAACAACACATTGGTGAAATGAAGGAGTTTTGTGGCAGAAATAACCGTATTTAGAGGCTGCGCGAGCAGGCCCCGTTCACTCCCATTATATTGGATGTACGATGATCACTAGTGGATCTAAATATCTTCTGAAGGAGTTCAAGTTACACAAAAACTATCTGAGTGAGTATATGATCGTATTTCATGCTGGAAAGTAGGTCCAGGTTGTCGTGCACGAGCTTACCGTGGAGGCTGCAGTGCCGCTAAGAGCTATAGATGGCAGTTGCTAGTTCAAAAACTTAAGATTACATAGAGTCCCTTTAAATAATGACATTTACATTTCAGATCTGACTTCAGTGGACAGAGACTGACAGTCTCTGAGGATTGGTCGCTGACAGAAGGAACCATCATCTCTGTAGATTTCCTGGAAGTCTGACATTAGCGCACTCACAGCCTTGCACAGAGTTACTTTTAGGATCACTGTATGTGTTTCACTATTTCCATAAACAGAGCTGCAGCCATCTTTTCCAAAGCACTAATCTTCAATCTTAGCACATGCAGATCATCCAAAGCTCAACACAGTCTGTGTGGTTAAAAGCAAATTTTATGAATCAACCCATTGTGGGGGGATCAGAGACAACGATGCTGCTTGAGATGTCACTGCTTTCTGCAATGAATAAAATATTATTATACCACTGCTGGCGTCCAGCTCAAGCTGTGAAATGAAGTTTAATATTTATCTAAAGATTTGCAGATTAAAGATACACAGATCGAACTGTCTGAGTCAAAAAACAAAGGGACAGCCAGTCACCAGCAACACACCATGATTTCCTTTAATATGAAGATGTTGGGGCTGTAATTTTAAATCGCTCACAAAATCCATTCATAAGGGAAACTTGCTTTGCAACTATGCAGGGATTTCCAAGTGAGGCCAGGAAGTAAAGGAGAGAAAAGACAAGAATAGAGATACTGTACATGCTTGTGATCCTAGTAACTATGATAAGAAACTATAGAAGATAGCATATCTGCAGGTTACACTGCATCTTATTTAGAAACATCAGTGTGACAGCTCTTATTTCTGTCTCTTCTCCATAAAACCTGCATCATGATGGCACATCTCTCATCCGATGCCAGTGATACAGATGCTGTTGTTAAGATAAGGTGTGTAATTGCAGAGAAGATTATTTTGCCCTTCATGTGGAGAGCCTCCACCGGCACAAGCTGTGAGTTCCACCCCTCCGTCTCCATGTGCCAACATGTCAATCAGCTGTAATTGCCATCCTGGAGGAACAATATAAGGCTCCGGAGCCTTAACCACACAGATTCATTGCAACACCTAATCTGCTAATGAGCTCAGCGTGGCTATTTTCAGCGTTGCTGCAGACACCACAGCCGCTGCTGAGGAGGCCTGGCGCGGCTTCCAGTGACAGCAGAGGACAGTTGGCCTGTTGGAGGAGGTACAAAGCAGACCGCAGCCTGCACGCTTCAGGACAGCACAGTCTCTCCAGATCCTGTCTGACATCACGCTGGCCAAGGTTCACTCTCTCCTACAGTCGTGTCCTGTTGTGACATCTTCTCCGTGTACTGTGGGCTTGAGTCGATCAGCGACCTCATAATCAAAAAGAGAAAAGAAGTAGCGGGTCACAAAAGGCCTCTGCTTTCTCTGGAGCTCCAAATTTGGATGTTCAGGAACAACATGAAGAAAAAAGGCAACACAAACAATCCTTAATGGAACTGATACAAGAGGCTTTTTAATTATCTAACTCAATCAGCTAAAGACCAGTGGATCAATGAATCCCCATTACGCTCCCCCGCTCTGTGCCCAGACAGCAACAGTTTACATCAGTTCAAACAGCAAGGCATGCTGCAGCTAAGTGACAGATTACAGGTTGTGGCTAATCTAATGCAGCCACAGCATTTGTACAGAGTACATCTTTAATTCAGACTGCAGGCTTCTCTCATTGTGACCATGTCACTTAACTAATACGACCTCACTAAAATATTTATTGTCCCCTACAGAAGAAGTGACTTTCAGGCTGACCTGGATGGTTTCAGGCCACTCCAACAGTTTCTGTCTTTTTTTATTAATATGAAAGAAAATAAAAAGATCAACTCTGTCAAGTTTCCTTGTTTAATGCTTGTTTATTCAAATCAATGGTACTTAATTGGGTTCTTTATCAATATGCTCGCTGTTATGAATTCAATATCATTGCAATGGGCACGATAGCACTGTGGGTTTGGATGATAGAGACAATTACAGTGTATTTTCAGAGCTACTTTGAAAAGGAAGGTTGGGAAAGAAATCAAACACATTTGAAACTGTAATGTTTGGTTTACAGGTATCTTCAGTATGTCTCAATAATGCAGCTCTTCATTAAAACCACCTACTTACTCTAATTTGCCTTTACAAAGCAGAAAGGGTCATTTACGAATTACTCATGGTATTATCCCTTTCATTTTCTTTATGTGAATCTGCATCACCATTATGTAGATAAAGGTCATTTTCTGATTTGAAAATGTGCACAGATAGAGCTGATTAGCCAAGTGGCCTTTTGTTCATAACCCTGCGTACATATCGGCTTTTCAGTTACCAGGAATTTATGACACATTTGAGTGTTTCTAGGAAAACTAAGTAGGTACGTAAGATTTTATTTATGTAACACTTTTCATACGTAACTGCAACTCAAAGTGCTTCACAAACAAATGCTAATTTAAGAGCTCTAAACAATCAACAGCAGAAAGTTCGCGATAATAAAATGTTAGTAAAACAATACAGTTGATTAAAAGCAAATTAAAAAACGAAATAAAACATAAAGTAAAATGATAAAAATATGTGTCATGAAATCTAAGATAAGGCTTCGCTTAGCTAAGTTCAGACCCAGGCTGAACCTGACTGTAGGCCTTTTTGTGTCTTGGACACTGATGCGAAGCTGCTTCCACAGGAGAAGGGTCTGATAAAGGCTCTCCCTCCCTGTGTTCCGCCAGACACATGAGGAACCACAAGTTGGCCTGCTGAAAGGGAGCAGAAAGTTCTTTTGGGATGAAAGTAGAAGATTCTTATGAGGGTTCAGTGTGAGACCATTTAAAATTTTGTATGTGAGTGGAAGGACTTGCTGAAACTCCCAGGAAGACAATGAAGAGAAGCCAGGATGTGTTCTCTCCTGCCGATCCCCTTCAGAAGTCTTGCAGGAGCAACCTGATCAGCTGGAGGCTGTAATAAGAATTACAATAATCGAGTCTGGAACTAATAAATGCACGGATTAATCTCTGCATCGCTGTGAGACCAAATCTTCCTGATTATTGTTAAGATGCGCAGATGAAATACAGCAGTTTTTTATGTGAATGAAAGAAATGTTCTGATGAGAAATAACCCAAGACTCCTTATGCTTGTGCTGGACGTCAGAGTGAAACCATCCATAGAGGCTAATGCCTTGTTTCAACTGAGCGGTATGGTACGGGTCGGTACGGGTCGGGTCGCTATTTTGAGCATTTCCATTGTGGAACCGTCCCATTAAACCAACCTGTGCCATACCATTTATGGACCCACTTCAGTTGTGGGTCCATCGAAAATGGTACAGTACGGTTTGGGCGGAGCTACTGGCGTTGTGCAATACAACGCATTGATTCGCGGACAGAAACAAAAACAAAACAACTCACAAAGCAGCATTTGGTGATGAAGTCATGTAAAATCAGCTGATGCAGCAGGGAGGAATTAAAACGTTTATAGAGACATAGCTCATGTTCTCTTAGCTGTCGCGCCACTCTGGAAACCCCACATGCCAGCCATGGTCGACTTTCAGTGGAAACGCTTCTCTGAATGGGCTGGACCATTTAGGACCGTACCGAACCGTACCGACCCAAGCCGTACTACTCAGTGGAAACAAGGCATAAGGCCCAATCTCAGTTCTCCCCCTCAGGCCTTCGCCTACATTCTGCGCGTTCATGAGAGACGAAGGGGTGTCTGGATTCTCTGGTGGAGTGATGGGAAGGGCTGAGGGGGAAGTGGGGAATACCCCTTTCAGAGGAGGGTTTTCCCATGCAGACTTCTTGGCAAAGGGGTAGGAGGAGTTTTATGCTTTCACGCAGGAAATAAACATGCCGCCGAAAGACTCGTACAAAAATGTTGCCTTTTCGTAAATAACAACTTTAAAAATGAATTACTGTTGGTAATAACTTTACAATGAGATAGATGTTTACTCATGACGGCAAACATCGTCTTTTTCTCTTTTTTTCTCTCTCCTTTTTCTCTTTCGGCCGCCTCCAGTCAGGTCCTGCATTAAGATGCTGATTTAATAAAGATTTCATATTCTCAAGAAGGAATTTAGACATACAGTATAAAGCTCAAGCCTACTTAAGAAAGTAAATTTACTCAGCACAAAACAGCAGGCAGAAAATCATTCTGCTGCTGCAATGCTGGACAAGATGGGTAAAATCTGGAAGTTCTGGCACTTTTTTCTGTTGTATTGAAGCTCTGTGTGACACGTGTGTCTGTAAACAGCCACGAGCCGACCGGCCTCCTGATACGGTTCAGCTTAGACAGACAGAGGGGGTCTCAGTCCATGCGGATGAAAACATGAACCTTTGCCTTCACACTTCGTTTAAAGGCGGAGGGCTAAGGGCCAAGGGGGAGAATTGAGAATGGGCCAAAGTGGCTTGACTTTCTGTTTCTGAGGTGTTCACAATTTCAGTTCTGTCTGAGTTTAATAATGTCCTTGTACTGTAGTGTACTAGGTTTACTACATCTACGTAATAAGTCTTCTTATTTTATGTTTGTCATCGTTATTCTTTTCTGCTTTCCATTTTGGGCAGATTATTACATCTCAAGGCCTTGAGAGAAAAAAAAACTGTGATCTCAATATGACATAAAACACATGAATATCATGAGTAATAGTCCACAGTACATCATTCTAAGACTGAGGACATACCTGCTTCCATGGCCCAATCCATGTTAACCCCTGCCCCACACCTCAGCTGTCTCAGCTGTTGGTATATTTCTATGCTTTTCTTCAAGTAGATGGAAAAACTACAGGAGTTCTGTTATAATGTTATAACACAGCATTAGCAAATGAGTTAATGTTACTGAACATTATTGATTAGCAGGTATCAATAAGTTGGTGAATGATGATGAAGAACCTATGATGAACCACACCGTATGAACCTTAGATAAACAGCCACAGTTATTTTTACCCCTTCGTTTGAAGCGCGGTCCATCCAGCCACACTGGTCTCTGCACAGTCCATACTGGTTACTGCATGTTGCAGCTTGTGAACACGTTAATTTCAGTTGGTGCACAAACACGGCGCCTTACAAATGCAAACTACACAAGGCAGCCTTGATACACAATCATATACATGATTAAAAGGGAGTATGTTCTCAGAGTAATCTATCATTTTTCTGTAAATGTGACCGGACATGAACACGCTGACGTTTTTTCATGGCACAATAAAAAGCTTTTTTTTTCTGTAGATATTTGTGATAAACAGTTATCATCTCTATATTTGTCTAAGTAATTGTTCTAGTCATTTTGGCTATAATTGTATAGTGCCAGATGGAAGAGATGCTCATCTCTCTGATCCCGTTAACCTCATATTCATCTGATTCTGTTTCAATCAAATTTACCCAGGAATTGCAGCATGGTTCAGGCATGAGGTGCCCGCATGCTAACATGCCATCACTGTTGATGAGGAGCTCCCAGCTTGCTTTGACATTTTGGTTAAGATGAATTGGTCATATCGACAGCATGAAACCAAAGGAAGCTGCATCAAATCTTCTGGGGGGGGGGTAAAACTGCTAGTTTCTCGCATGTCCCTTTATGAAAAGTCCTGCGAGTTGTTGCAGTTGGATTATTGTCAAATTGACCAACACCTTAGCTGTAGATGCATCGGATTTAAGTGATGGGCCCACTGGATTATCTGTATACTCACCGTTTCTCCCGTCTCAGGCACATTTCCTGACACCAAAGAATCCTGTCTGCATGTGTTTCTCTGTGTGTACACCAGGTTGGCTCTTGCATTTAAGCCGAATGATCAGACAGATTTGACTTTGGCAGACATGTGCGATACCGTAGGGCAGCCTAGTCTCTGTCTTGCTTCCGCCACAGATCAGAATTTATTCTTCAGTCTTTGTCATCTGTACAATTATATTGGGTCGTAGCAAATGGAAATCTGATTGTCGTTGTGAAGTCAGGGATTAATTTCACTGCAACAATGCATCAATTGTTTCCAGTAAGAGACGCAGGGGCAGGCGGTGTTGTTGTTCAGTAAACTGATCATACACAGAGTGTACTAATGCTTTTGTGGCGGAATCCATTGATCTGCTGTCCCCCTGCACAGTGCCTTCCTAATGATATCCGAGATGCCACTGTTACAGAAACAGGGAGCAGCATTTCCCCAGCCCTCTGGAGCAATTTATTGTGGGAAGGTAATAATAAGTCTTTATTTGAAAAAATGGACTGGATGGGCCCTGTGTCAGAATGTGGGCTCTGAGCCTGAAACCACAGCAGCTCATGGTGGCGCTGGGAGTCATTTTCAATCTCCCTTCAGAGACATCAGTGACTGTAAGAAAGCAATTAAAAAAGCTCAAATCCATACCGTTGTTAGCTTGAAAAGAGATTTTTGTCAAAAATGAGAAACTCCTGTATTAAAGTGTTCAATACTCAGCCCAGAAAATGAGAAACAGGAACATTTGTATTGTAGTGGTCTCACAAACCATGAGTCAGAATGGTGACGTGTCCGCTGGGCGTGTCCATTGTCACGTGTCAACCTAACCCTGCGTTCACACCAAGCGCGAGTCAAATTATTCACACGAATGAGTTACATGTTAAATCAATGTATAGACACGAATTGACGGCTGTTTGCTTGGGGCAGCGCATTTGTGGTGCGGAAAGCCCCAATGTCCTACTCATGTGAATAGAGCGATTTCCGCCCAAAAAGTTGAACTCAAGTGGATTTTTCGCGCGAACAATTGGAAAATTAATAGTAGAGGTGTGTGGGGATCCGTGTTTGTACGACACCACGGATATGTCCTATAAAAACAGGAGCAAGAAGGAGCTGGCTTAGAGGAAAGTAAGTGAGGAGACTTTGAAATAGCCCTGGAAGCGGCCGTCATCCGACGTAGCCTAGCTAAAACTCCTGGATAAGATGGTGAAATTTACCCAGCACCGAGCGCCGATCTGGTGGACCCAAACACAGCGACTCCGACTTCCAAAGCAGGCTCGCTCATAATAACCACGCTCAGCCACGTTCTTTGTTGACTGAAGCGACAAGCAAGCCTTCCCACTCCAGAAAGTTATTTTGACGCATGAATGAAGCGAATAAATATCCCCCTCTCACGCGAATAATACGCTCCATTTGCGTGACTAAATCGCCCAAATCAAGCGAGTAAACATCCAGTGTTCACGTGTTGAAATACAGGCGCAAACGCGAAGGGAAGTGCTTGGTGTGAACAGAGGTTAGTCACGTCTTTCAGTTCACATTTATTTGTTATTCACAATTGGTCTCAAGGCTCTTGATCCAACTCAGACCAGTTCATCCAGTTTCTAATCATATAAACCAGTTCATACTCTAAGAACTCAAAGGATTCATTCCTCCATCCTGAACTGCACAAAGAGACAGTGGCAAGGAAAAAATCCCGCTTGGACAGCTTGATCCACGCATCGGTGAAATCAATGTGTTATCACACCAGTATCGACCTATACTAATGTATACCAATGATAACAGCAAATCTTTAATGTAAGGGTTGAAATCTTCATTACCAAGAAGGATAGAAGGGTTTTTGCTGAATTTGGTTCACAACTGTTAAAAGGCACCTACATGCACAAAATCAGCTTCTCTTGCAGAGATGAAGCCAAATTTAGATTTTATGGAATGAGAAATAACTTTGTTGAATTGACTTGAATTCAATTAAACTTTATTTGTATAGCGCCAATTCATAACAGTTATCTCAAGGTTAAGGTCAAGGTCAATCAGTTAAAGCAATCTGATTGTCATACATTCATATATACATACATACTAGCCCATTAATAACAAATAGCCTATGTAAGGAAACCAACAGACTGCATCAAAAATAGTCTTCGATCAATCGCCTTCTGAGCAAGCTTCAGGCGACGGTGGGGAGAAAAACTCCCTTTTAACAGGAAGGAAAACCTCCAGCAGAACCTGGCTCAGGGAGGGCGGCCATCTGCCTTGACCGGTTGGGGTGGATACGACAGAAAGGGTGACTGTAGATGGAGAAAGTGAGAGCCCAAAGTGAGGATAGAGAGAGGGTGTAGAAATAGTGTGTAGAAAGAGTGGAGAAAGAGAGGACTGAAAGAGAGGGTTGGTAGAGAGGAGAGAAAAACTGTGTAGAAAGAGAGTGAAGAACAGGGTGAGAGACCAATTTGTAGGAAGAGATATATGTATACGTTGTACGTAGAAGGAGAGATCCAATCATGTAGGAGGAGATTTATTTAAATTGTGATTTATTCTAATGCAATGTTCATGCATTAGAATAAATCAATGCGTCAGTTCCACAGATTAATCTCTTCTCACTGACACAGATATTTTGTATTTAACAGTGCTATTAAAAAGTATTGATGATAATGGCCCTGATTTACTTGGTATCAAATTGATATCAAATCTTACAGTATGGCACACCCGCACTTTTAAATGGGAAGGAAAATCTCCAGCAGAACCAGGACCAAAAAAGTTAGTCAGACCGTACCTACCATGGTATATAGTTCAAGACTTTGTGTAACTTTTAGTTACCCTAACCAAACATTTTATAACATCTAAACCAAACCAAATATCTTGCATCCATTTTTATAAATGATTAAAATATAATCAGGTTGATATAGCTGTTGGCAGAGAGCGTCCCTCCACCTTCTTCACCTCAGCCGCCTGATAATGCTGCACCTTATCTGCCAAGTTGTTGTAATCAACATCCTACCCCTTCATCATGATCTGTGGTCATTTCAATCCTCCCTTTCTCTCAGCTACACCTTTTATTGGTGTAAATTTATTTAGTTATTTGATTTCAGTTTATAATGCCAAATGTCATATCCCCTTTAGAAACTAATTAAAATCCCTTGTGATGAAAATTTGTAAAGACCAAAATGTACCTTTAAAATTACAACTGATCAGGAAAAATGCATCAAATGGGAAAAACTGAAGGGAAAGACTAAAGCAACATTTTTTTCCTCATGGTCTGAAACTGGACTCCCACAGATGATGGTGCACCAGGCTGCTTTCACCCACCATCTCCCACCCTTATGAGGGCAGAGCAGGGCCCCTGCTAGTTTTGTGTGCCCTAGGCGTAATTGCTTTGTGGTGCCCACTTTTTCTCAATAAACAATCTGCCAGCTATGACAAAATATGATCATACATTCTGTGATGTTTGTAGTTCATATTTGAGATATGTTTGTCATCATTACAGTTCACCTCTTAAATCAGCCCCAAGACAGGCCTATGTTATGCTATTAGATTAATATAAAACAAATTTCTAAATTTGTGAAGAGAGATTTTCTTATGAAATAAAAATGAAAACAATGTTCAGAATGCACCAACACAGCCAAAATAACGGCCAGACTTAAAGGAAAATTTTGTCTAAATAGACAAAGGTGCCATAAAGCATGATGAGAAATATGCAAACAAACCCATCTTCAGAGGACCAACCACAGAAACCACTACAATGTATTAGTTTATATGGGGAAACATCACTCATATTGTAACAGACTGGGACATATTTCTTGCAACTGTCATGTTACGATTTTAACAGTGGTTACTGAAGCAGTTCAGCTGAGATAAAATATTC
>JBBDHI010000015.1:27121323-27131330 GCA_037177115.1 Craterocephalus stercusmuscarum
TAGTATTTTTGAAAAATTACTATTAGAAATTTACTCTAATCTGTCATGACTTAAATAATAATAAACCTGCAGAAATAGTGACACAGAACAACAGTTTTTATTGAATAAAAATAACTAAATGTCATCTAAATAGCATGACAATGATTAGGAGGATTTGAAGTTTTGAATCAGAAAAAAAAACTAGGGGTCAACATAGAAAATGTTCTTTTCGTTACATATTCATGACTAAAAGAAAAGATGATAATTAATCATCATACTAATGATAATAATAACCAAACAGGATTAGCAGCAGTTGCTACATACTTCTAAAAGAGTGACAGAGTTTAAGAATGAGAATTTTCACACAAATATGCCTCATTACCACTTTATTGATGTACCCTCTGCTGACTTTCAATTATTCATCAGCCACTCAAAAAACTGTTTGCTCTGCCTCAATTTATGCTTCGTATCAAAACAGAAATCACATCCCTGCTGCAGCCGTAATCTTGGTTAATCAGCATCATTTAATGCACTTAGCTGCAGTGTTTCAAATTCAAATGAAACACTTGTGCTAAAGCGATCGCCGTCTGCCCCAGTTCTCATCGATGGTGGGTTTGTCAAAATGATGCAATTGGTCATTACCTCACATCAGACGCCTTGGAGACATAATTCTGCCTGACAGTTGGATTCTAGCTTTGACAGCCTCAAACTTGTTGAGTTTTCTCTAAATACTTGCCATTGCAATGAGTTAAACATCCCCCGGAGGCACCGCAGAGTTTTCCTTTTGAACAAACACCCGAGGGACGCCAAGCTGGGACTGCACAAGGAACTGGAGGTCTTACGAAGAGGGCTGTTTGGGTTTATCTAATGGTACAATGGGTAATTTCTTCTGCCACTGTAGAGGGAGGAAGGGGGAGGAAAAAGAGGGATGAAAAGAGAGAAGGGAGTATGTTTAAGAGAGAATCTTTATCTGGGCTTAATTTCCCATGCTCAAGCAGAGTGGGGGATTTTTCTGCTGTACAGATCTCTTTTGTCAGATCCTACCTACCCATGGAAGACCCAGGGGCACTCTAAGAACATACGCATCACCTAGATTTGCCTTCCAGCCCAATTCTCCCCAGCGATTGCACCCTCTCCCCGCTGGCTTCTTTGTGTAGAAGAGATGAGCGAGCATTTTGGAAATCAAATCTCAGTTTGTCAGAGTAAAACTGGAGCAGACTTCAATTTGAATGGATTTATTTCTACATAATTGTTCTGAACACATAGAGGCACAAACCCCTCTTCTTCTTTACTTTGACAAGTTGTGACGAAAAATGAGGCTGATTGGGAGATAGTGCGAAAGTCTCCTCAGACTCCAGACTGCGAGACTTGAGGATACGGACTGAAAACTGGTGAAATGATTGCTCACCGTCTCGGCTGTTTGTTTCGATGAGGTAAAAGTCTCCCAACAGCCTGAGAGGCCCCGAGCCCGGCAACGGAGTGAGGAAGGTCCCTGAAGGCCGAGCCACTTTGCAAGGGAGAACTCAGGCAGGTACAATAGTCATCATTGTCAAAAAGGAAGTGCACAACACTGCTGGGACAAAGGAAGGTGCTAGCAAAAACATGAGGTGAGTGGAACAGGCGGAGGTGGAGAAGGAAGGGGTGTAGTCGGGAGGGGTTGGGGTTGAAGAGAGTCCCAAAGCTCCCTGCCAGTGATGACCAGAGTGTCCATCAGTGAGGTCTCACGGGTGCCCATGGAAACAGCAGCGCTGGCAGAACTAAAAAACACCCACCCTGGGAAAGTGCTTTTTCTCCCGCCAGACGGCGAGTGATGGATTGGGCCGGCCGGCGCACACAATGCATTTGTGAAGAGGAATACAGAAGGAGGGGGTCTAGTGGGGGGACGTTAGCAAGGTCTGTCAGAAAAACACTTCCACTTTACTCCTAGAATACACTAAAATATTTAAGAGTTCGATATTTATTTCATTATTCCACACATCGGATGTGAGAATGGACAAACGGCCAAATGGAGGCGTGCAACAAAAGAACTGAAGTCCCACAGCCGAAGTCCAGACAAAGAAAAACCTGGATTAATATGAATGAGCTGCATTTCATCGGCGGGCAATCGGAAATTAACAATGAATTAATCGCAAAGATAGACGACTGAGGGCCTCGGAAAGTTGGGATTATCTCCACAGTGTCCGTGTTGAGGTTTTCTTCCTGAATGATGGAAATACTTGTGCTGCGCGGCAAGCAGCAACCACACCTGCCAACCTCAAGAGTCAACAGTATTGATTAAAATGCCGCATCCTCTCAAATCCATCCCCATTTCCTTTGAAGCCAAAAATCATCCTTGATGTCTGCCAACGGCTTACTTACTTAGGGATTTCTTCCTCTCCATCTAGGTTGAATTAATTAATACACGCTTTTCTTAAATTAGCCCTCTGAGGAGCTATAACTCAAATTCCTGTATTTATGGAAGTAATAGGTTGGAAAAAAATGCTAAACTGAAATAATTATGCAGTCCAACACTTTGCTTTGAGAATAAACTGCAAGAAACTTGATGAAATATGAATGTGCATCGGGTGCAAAGATAGTTAAATATTTACAAACCTGTGTTAGTCCACAACCCCAGTAAAGATGCTAGTCAACTGCAATAATTGCTTTATTACAAAACTTGTGCGTTTGATTTGTGGACTCACTGTGTGTTCAAGTTCACAGTGTTTTCCTTTTTTTTTTAAATTTACACCCATTAAAAATACATATTTCCGAAACTGGAAGCAACCTCCCTACACCTCTATACTGTATATGTCCTATTTTACTGCTTATTGCAGTGGAGCAGGTAGTTGCATCTTAAGCATTGGCCCATATTGCAGTTTAGAGAGGGCAGAGTGCAGAGAGATGGTGAGGGAGCCCCCTGAGGGACTGATCTTATATCAGGAGACTATATATTTCTGTGCTAAAGAGGCTATTCAAACCCACCAATGCTTGAATTATTAAAGACACTGTATGTTTTTCAAAGCCTTGATTTAGCTTTTTAAGGGGTGGGATATACGCTGTGCTGCCTGTGGTGTGGCCAGAGGTCGGGCATAGCTGGGAGAGAAGGGGTGGGGTGCTGTGGTTGTGAGCTATCAGAAGCTGGATTGTTTCTGTTTTCACCCTCCTACCACTGGCCTCGTCTGCTAAAATGGCCTTTTACTTCCTAAGCATGCTTTTACTGCCTTTGAAGAGTTATTTTTGTTGATGAAAAAGATACTCCACCTCAGTTAAAGCAAACCCCGGCTATTCACAAGGTTGTTTAATACTTTCCCCTCAGTTTGGCTTATAAATTTATCATCAGTAAAGCATACCAGTGGTCTCATGCCTTCGTACGAGCTTCCAGCTAAGTGGCTGAGGTTGAGTGAGTGAGTGAGCGAACGAGACATGGAGAGATAGACAGAAAAACAGAGCAGGAAAGGTTTAACAGTGGTCGATCCTGTTCTGGAGCAGAGGAGTGTGTACTCTGGGTTTTAAGACGTTAAAAGTCTCAAATTGGCTTTATTGATGACTCTCTTGATTCCTAGATACAGTACAGAGGCCTCACTTGTTAACAACTTGTATGTTAATGACTTGAATTAGAACTGATCAATCTACTTTGGATGCAAGTGTTTCCCATCGCTTTGAAGTGAACACATTGATTGGTGAGAATATAACAGAATTAAACAATCGGTCCTGCTCAGTACTCAGTGGAGCTGAATGGTGTAGTGTGTCTTCTTTCCTTTCATTAATAGATCACAAATCTCATTGCTAATAGAATTTAGATTGTCCTTCAGTCTACAGAATAGTATAGCTGTAGAGATACTTTGACAGCCAAACAGTACACCATGAACATTTACTCCCTGCCAGAATAGAAGTTGCTCCTCTTAAGGAACCTGGCTGCATGGATTTACTCCCATCATGGCTGCAGCATTCATGGTGTTGCACATAATCAAGTTCCCACATGCTCCTATCGGCCTCTCCTACAGAACAATGGATTATCTGCAGTGACTGTTTTATGCCGAAAATTCTACCCGATGACAGCAAGTACAGGAACATCTAAGGATAAGCAAAGGTAAGGTGTGGTCAAGGTTAAGGTTAGGAACAGATGTGGTTTTGTTTAGTCACCTGATCTGCTTGTTGTCATTTTTTTCATGTTATTAGAGTACGTTCTGCCTCTGAGCAGCACTGAGAGGATGAGAGTGCACCCTTCATCTTATTTTCATTCATTATCTCATTATGTTTTATTTAAATAGTTTTATTGATTTTATATGAACTGAGCAAAGATTAACTGGTTTCCAGATCTCAGTGGCTTTTACCTCATGTTCGGTCACGGACATCCCACTCCACCTCCTCCTCCGCTCTTTTATTTAACCAGTCTTGATTTTTCCATTGTCCAGTCACCAGCACATTGCGGTTTTTCTTTTTGCCTAACACTTCATTTAAATTTCTCTCCTCATTCAGGTGCCTAAACCCATGTATAAAACCAGACAGCTAATGGATGAATGATGTCATGGAATGGTGTTGATGGGAAATGCAGGGATAAGAAAATATACCTTAAATAATTTACTTCATTCACCTGCCTAACTAGAAAATAAGACTTCATTTTTACACACCAAACTAATTCTAGCCTTGTAGCAAAAAAGAAAAAGGTGACCAAGACACCCTTGATGTCCAGAAATATTAAAAAGCCCTTAGTAAAATTGGCAAATTCACGGTAAAAATTAAAAATATGCCTATGCGTATCAGGGGGACAAATCAATTATGCGGAAACAGGTGAAGCTTAAATAGGTAATATCATGAAATGACATCATGTGTTATTTGCATGTGTATATCTTTGTGTTTTATTTCTTTCCTTTTTTGACTTCATGGTGCCATTTTTTGTCATTACGTATGTAGGCTTCACCTGTTTCTGCATAACTGTCACCCTGATGAAGGCAATGTACTGTAGCGCGTAGGTGCATTTTTCATTTTTACAATGAATTAGCCACTTTTAATAAAATCTTCTTAATATTTCTGGACCTCAAGAGTGCCTTGGTCACTTTTTTTCTTTTTTGCTACATTATTGCCCCTCCACCAAAGAGCCCCTTGAAAGGTTCTTTCTTATCGTTTTCCCAAAATAGAAATAGGCCTACTCCTTTTTGATGTTTTTCTAATTTAACCTTGATTTGGTTAGTGGGTATGTATTTATTTGGAATTGTGTTCACAATATGATCTAGAAAGCACAGCAGTATTTACCCATATGAATGGATAAGACTGGCAGTATCAGCTGGCTACAGTTAGCTTACTCATTTACCATCGATTCTTAAATCTGACTTTGGGACAAATGATTGGAACACACTGTGAGGTGTTTATTCCCCCTATACAAATACAACACCACATTTGGAAAGTAACATCTGTTTATGGACTTAACCTTGTTGTGATGTTCTGTCTGTTTACATAATGCTGAAGCAGAAACCAGCTGCTGTAATGGAAGGTGATTATCTGTAGGAAAACATCTTTACATCAATAATCTGGATCACCAGGTGGAAATATTTGCAACAAGTTCTAAAAGGTAAGTTGTTTTTTGTGGTGCAGTGGCCCATGGTATGTGGTGCTTGATGTGGTGATCTGCTTGCTGCCTCTTGACCAAAAGTCAGACATAGCCTATCTCCCTTTCCCTTTACTCTTCTATGTTCCTCGGCAGAACCAGACTAGTTCCAGGATCTATTTCTACACATTTTCATGTTGTAGCTACTTCAAAACCAGCCAGCATCCTTGCTGTTATGTTGTTAAATACACTCACTGAAAACTAAATAAGACATAGTTTCCCCACATTAGCTAAACCTCATCCAGTGCTAGTAGAGAACCAGATTAGCTATATAGCTTCATGCCAACATCAGGTTAAAAGCCTTACATGATATTAATAGTTGTACTTGCACAGGAATGTTATCTTTTCCACAAATGTGCAGCCATGTGCATGATAATATTTTTGGAATGACTTATCAGGAAAGCACTTTAAAATGCATTTCAAACTGGTGATCCATGTATGTGTGGAAAATCATTTTTGTCAATTGACCTGTCAATCAACTGAGGGGGAACCTGAGTCCTGTCCAATCAGATATCAGAAGTGGTCAATGCCACCCTGGCCACTCATCTAGAAAAACTAAATGTTGTTTGCAGTATCTGCAGAAAAATCACACATCTCTATAGTTTTTTGTGACTTTCTGTATATTTCAGCGAATTATGTTGACGCAGTAGAATATTTCATATAGCCTATATACCCACATGTAACCTGAACTCTGGTCTCATGGTTTAGCACCGGGGAAATAATAACGGATGGTATTCCAGGCGGAATATTGTTGGTGTGTTGCCCACCGAGCAGATGTCTCCTCTGAATTAGTTACCTCTGGATCCTCCCTGAATACCAAATCAGGAAAAACACACGTCGTATCCAGTTCTGATTTATTCATCCAGTCCATACCTCATGCCTAGACAACAGCATGCAAATCACTTGCATCTGTTACTCATTCATGGTATATAGTATAAAAAAGTATACCAGTTTGATGCTTTATTGATTTGTCTTCTGCAAGGTTATCATGGATAAATAAATTATTCAACCTGGAGTTAAAGGTGCTGCTGCTGTTTCTGACACCACTGCACTGCTGGGATTGAAATGACTGGGAGAAAATCTCTGTGCTTCTACACAAAAACACTGGTTGCAGTTGTATTGCAGTGCCATGACGCGCCGGTCTACATTTGTCTGCTCAATGAGGTTACATCATTTCCTCTCTTAAAGTGGGAGGGTATTAAAAACAAGTGGGTCTCATGATATCACTCCCCGCCCTGCTCCCCAGTCCTCTCCCTCCTCCTGCAGCCGACCACAGGGCCCAGCCTTTTTTTTATTGATAGGGGAATGCTTGACAAAGCAGGGTAATTAAAGCAATATTGCCGGCTGGGTTTCATTGATAAAGATTGGAGCCGATGCACCTCTCTGTGGTGTGTCAGCGGCAGAGAGCTCCCGTCCCCTCGATCCCTCATTCGCCTTTCATCTCCCCCACTAAGCCATGAAAAATTCATCCAAGACCTCCAGAAATATTTATTGTAAAATCTTAGGGAGAAGTGGTAGCACTGAAAAATTCATGGCCTTATTCCCCTACAACAGCTGTGGACCCCTTAATTAATTTGATTGCTCACATTACACAATAAATTCATTTATACAATATTTATCTGTCCTTTTCCACAACTTGGTCTAATCAAACAGACACATAAGCTGCGTTGTTTTGACTCTGCTTCTCACATGTGTGTTTTTATTTTAAAGGAGCATTTTGTTTTGCTAAGTTTCTTCATCGTAAACAATGCTACTGAAGATATACCCACAACAGGCTACTGTATGCCAGACAGTTATTACATTAGGCTAATATGCTTTTCTTAGGATGGGAAAGATTTCTAAAACAACATGGAAAGTCCCTGAAGTAAAGAAAGTATATTGCAGTGGTTGCAAAGGAAAAAAAAAACAATATTAACTTTTTAATCCCATCCAAAGTAGTTTGAAGACCCCAAGCTAAATGCTAGTCTCCGAATCAAAACTGAAATGGTGAACGTAGTAGACAATATTAAAATTTTGCACAAAACTGAATGTGTGACCGAGGTTCATGACAATTTCCTGCTTAGTTTCATATAAAAATGCCTCATAAAACATATTTATTATAAGCAAAACCTCAAAGTTGTATAATGGAAGCTGTAATGTTTTTGCTAATACAGAGAAATAACACACATTGTCACCGTAGAAAAAGACGAAAAAAGTCTTGTAACACATGTTAACATTTCCTTATGGTTTATTTGACCACGTAATACAGAATGTGTAAAAAAAGGCACAGAGATGAACAAATAAAAGCAAAGCCAAACTAAAATGGTACCAAACTGGACTTGAACCTCAGTCTCCTTGGGGAAAGTGGTAAGATTAAACAACTTGTATTCACTTCTTAAGTAAACATAAAAATGTCTTCCTGAAGAATCTAAGGTTTATCAAACTGAAAATGATGTTAGTGACAATCCAGGATGAAAATTCAGCTTTTAGAAAAACAAGCTCTTTCTCTGGGAACCATGACTAAAAAAGTGACAGGACAGAAAACACTAATATTGTTGTTCAATGGAAGCATTTCTGAAGCATAATACTTATTCGATGAGCTATCTAAATATAATGAAAGGCTTTTTTAAACCAGTGCTATTTATCTACGTTTTATAATGGGCATAGTTTTGTGTTGTTTGATGTGTATTTTCCTTTTTTCCTTTAAGCTGAATATACATCAGTTGGATTGTTGTTTGTAGCTAAATGCTGAAAGCCACACCTCAATTGTATCATCTAAACTAATTAAATACAGATATATATGCTGCAGTACATTCTTTTCTTCTGGCATTTACGACCTACTGTCTCTCGTCTCATGAAATATTAGCTTCAACCAAAAACTTGAAGTGTTTCTAAAGTCTAATAATTCCATTGCCTATTGAAGATCCAGCATTTTGTTTCCGAGATCTGAATGCTGACATGCACCACAAAAGAAAAAGCTATGCCTCAAGATTAGATTTGTCATTTTTCCTGTGAATTCATATGAGCAGCAACCAATCTGTAGGAAAGCGTGACAGCCAGTAACAGCTAGTAACAGCTCCATGTGACAGGTGTCTTCCTCTGGTATGTAATCACAGTGTGAGGACCCATGCTGTGCCAAACAGACAACAACAGTCTTTATAATGATGGAATATCCACAGCATGAAGACTTAAAACGAGGACTCTCGAGAATGCTTCAGATGCAATTGCATTTTTAAGTCAAAAGCAGCAAAGACAGAAGTGCACCCTGGTAATAACACACTGCTTTCAAGAGGCTGAATTTCCAGCGGGCGAGCTGGAGTAGATGAGAGATAATATGGGCTATCTGACAATTCATTACTTGTGGACCCAGGTATTCAGTCTTGCTGCCCACTGAGACTTGGTACTGGTCCAGTCCTTCACCAGATGTAAGCCTGAGGGGAGTGCTGGGTTAGGGTTAATGGCTTTAGCATAGGATCATGTTCTGCTCTGTTCCAGTCCACCTTCTCACGCTGCAGAGAGGGCTAGGAGGTCAGCGGGGACATTAGTCTCAACCCTATTCTTCATTAGCCTTGCTAATTACAGGGGATCTCTACAGGGATGGCAGCTCATACCTTAGACAAGACTCCTGCCCTTTCTGCCTCCTGCCTCTACTTTATGCCACAACGGGCCCGGCCATATGCCAAGCCGCAACGTGCCTCAATAAAAGAGCCACTTGACTCGGTGCTTCTGCATCCACTTTGCCGAGTCAGCACATATCCACACACAGATCTGCAGCCTGACGTGATGTTGTATGCTAACATGCTCTATTTTCTGCTATGAGAGAGCTCTCTTACAGGTCCTTTGCAATGTTATCGATGGAAGGGTGGCCTGTGACTTTGCCTTTGGCCCCTATCGCCTATTGTTGTCATGTGAAAGACGGCTCCTCCGCTGCTGGCGGTGCTCTGAAGAGCTCGCTGCCTGCTGGGTGAGGTGTCAGAGTGATGATTGCTTTCTGACCTTGTCTGGCTCTCCATTACATCCATAATGAAACTTGCAATTCCTCTACAGCAGCCTCTAAATGGTAAAAGGTGGCGCACTGTGTCTTTGCCTTTGATTTCACATGGTTGCTGGCATTTGATCCTTAATGCATTTCCTCTTTTTGTGACCATTCACCTCTGGAACCCTCCATCATAGCGTGGTAGCCGGACACCTTTCATTCATCTGTGCCCTATCTGTAGTTCTTTGATTAACCTGTGGA
Source organism: Craterocephalus stercusmuscarum (assembly GCA_037177115.1). Classification (NCBI taxonomy): domain Eukaryota; kingdom Metazoa; phylum Chordata; class Actinopteri; order Atheriniformes; family Atherinidae; genus Craterocephalus; species Craterocephalus stercusmuscarum. Next base: position 27,131,103 of record JBBDHI010000015.1, read on the forward strand.
TACAAGTAGAAGGGACTGTTAAGGCCACCTCATCTCTTAGGGCATCTCTCAGGGTCTCTGACCCTAACATGGAAAACTAACCTTAACATTTCAAAGATTTCCTCTCTAACTATTAAAAGACAATAGAAATGTCACTTGGTGGTGTTATTAGATGGGTACGTCAAATCAGTGTTCCCAACATTTTCAGGCAATAAAATACCTTGTCTGTATAAATAAGTAATCTATTTA
>JBBDHI010000015.1:27319449-27336287 GCA_037177115.1 Craterocephalus stercusmuscarum
ATTTCTCATTTTCTCCTTTCTAATACAAAAGATATTAAATAGAGTCCTAAATAAGTTTTAAAGTATAACTAACAGCTCAAAAGTCATTTGAAGCAGCTGCGGGATAAATTAAATGCAGAAGTTAAAAAATATTTTATTAATAATAATAATTCACGTTTTAAGTAAAGGGTGCTACTTTTTTTGCTATTATTGCTTAACTCATATATATATTTATTTTATTTTTTTTCAAATAAAATGTGCTTTAAAAAGAGTGTAACTTGAGGCCAAAGATGCGCCCTGATGAGCGACTGCTCTCTCTGTGTGGTTATATTTGGAGAGCCGCAAGGTCGGCATATTAAGAAGCGGGGAGGAGTGGTGACTGTCATGACGGCGCATCCTGTTAATAACCATGTCACCCTAATTAGTAAAGTAATTATGAGGCGCTAATGAGCGTTCAAAGGTAGTAGAAATTCAGCACTTTTTCCAGCACCCGACGCGGATCTGAAGGATGTTCAGGGAGAAAATGTGTGGCTCAAGCTGACAAAGTGTCTGCAGTTTGTGGGCAACGCGGTCTGCTGTCTGGATGATGATACGCCACTTCCCATCAGTGCATGTAGCTGCATATGCTCCTCTGCCTGTTCCACGGACGCGTGTAGCTCTTCTCAGATGTTCTTGTATTCTTTCTCCACAGACACCGCAGCGTTTTGCAGAACTTGTGGACGGATCATCGGACATTAGTTTTCCTTTTCTTAGTGATTATTATATATTTTCGTCCCAGCAGGTTGGCAGGAATGATGGTGCTGATGTGAGAAGGATGAAGATTCAAATGTCGGGACTTGCAGGTTTGTTCTTGATTTAACTGCTGTCTTTTAAAAAAAATATATGTATTCTTAAAAAAAAATACATCTCAATTTTTTTAATTGCACATTTTAATTTCTTAGAATTTAGCTCCCCCTTTTCTTTCTTTACTTTATTATTTATAATCGATCAAAAATGCTTTACGCACTGCAAGAATATTCATTTCAATTTCTACTTTTGTATCCTAATCTGTTCAATTTAGTTAAATAACTCGTTAATGTCTTTGAGTTAAACGTGCCAGCTTCCTGGCTGAAAGAGGATTGTATTTGTAGAATAAACCTCTTGGTAAACGCGCCTTCTTCCACCGCCTGATGCTGCAGAGTTTGAGCACAAGGCGGCGACAGAGCGAGGCCGAACTCAGCTGGAGAGAAGTTGGGAGCAAACCGAGGCCTCTGCCGCTCTTCCATCAACTGCATTGCTTCATAAATTTCACTTCCACAACGCGATTTCACACTTATCGACGAAAAGAAGCCAAGCGACCGCCAAAGGAACACGAAATTGTGTTCAGCGTGGTACAACCAGCCAGTAAACAAATTATCTTCCTCACAGCGAGACTATTAGAATATCTTGGCCATGTAATCAGGCCCTTTTTCATGAAAACCTCACTCCCTGCAAATTGCCCAGATCAGATCAAAGCGATGTTTAAACACGTCAGTCAGCGCGTAGCAGAGGCGCACAGGCTGCTCATCAACCGCAAACAGGCGAAATCAATCTCTTTATTAGTTTTAAGGCGCCGCAGGAGCCAAATTGAATGCTACCAGTTAAGGTATCGTCTTATTGGCCTCAGCTGATGGTCGATGATGGGGACGGTGCAACAGTGGCTGGCACCATATTGATCCTCTGGCGGCTTTGCGTGTAAGCTGTCACTTCACCGCTGGCGACCTTTGTGGGGTGCACAGTTGCAACGTTTACACAGAGACACCCCCGCATTTACACTGTCACTCACCGGAAGGGTCGGATGCGGGCACAGCCGAGCGTGCACAGAGAGTGGAGGGATGAGGTCTGCTTTTATTTTAAAAAGGGAAAAAAAACGTTTTTGACGGCAAAATTTGGGGGAAAGCGCGAATGCGGCTTTTAGTCCTATTAGAAAAATCCTAGGTTATTTATCTATTTATTTATTTATGGACCTTGAATGAAAAATAAAAGCTTTTCTGTTAAAACGTTTTCGACATTAAATGAATCCCAAATTATATGCTTTTGTCACATCAAAACCATTTAATTTAACATTCATAATTAACCCAATAAAACAGCAGTCCTTATTTATTTATTTATTTATTTATGGCCAATAAATGCACCAGTCTGTGTTTTGTTATCCCAAAAACAAAAAATCCCTCCACATGTTCTTACTTGAAGGACTGAAACGATTTAAACTGAATCTATATTTAAATTTTTTGAATTTTTTATTCATTTGAAGACATACATGATCAAACGCAATTCAATTTTGATATGAAATTCAATAGGAATAGATTTATTTTTTGATATTCACTGCAAATAAAAAGCAGGCATGTATTATCATCCGTTTAGTTGTGTCTTGGTGTGAACGCAAGTTTCAGTGTGTGAGGATATAACTCATCGTCTCATCAATGTTGTCCTGCATAGATGGACTGATGGAAGGAAGCAGGAGAGCGATTTTGATTAAAAGCTACAAATCGACAAGATGTCTAACGGTTTGTATGATCTCAGATGGTGACAATAAACCTCAGACCTGCCCATGATTTAATCAGAATTTATTTTATTAGGAACATAAATAAGTCTATTGTTTTATCTGCAGGGACACATTTATTTTATACATTTATTTTGTGCATTTTGTGAAGTGCCTATTGTTGTTGTGGTTTCCAGGCAAACTGATGGAAACAAGAAAAGGAGAAGGTTGGGGTGTGTGACTTTCTGGCCCTTAAACACATCCACCTTTTAAATGTTTGGTTTCAAAGTTCAGATTTCCCCTTGGAACAGAACAAGTTTCACTGTAGTTAACAAATAAATCTGATGTCACTTACACATTTCCGGGTACTTACTACTTTGTGGTGTAGGGATCTCCTGGTGCACTTATTTTCCCATGAGGCTTTGTTTGCTGCCAGGCCGTCACCGTGAATTTGATTTTTTTTTTTCTTGAGTTAAATGAAAACCTTAACTCCAGATGTGAGTTTGTGATTTATGGAGGTGCAACGGCAGCAACACTTTAATCAACTTTGACCTCAGTTGATAAAAGTGACTAATTTTGATGACAAAAGGCAGACATATACGTTCTGAAATTAGTATTCTCCAGGTTTAGTCATGGTTTAACTACATTTTGAACTTTCTGGTGACACTAAAGCTTCAATTCAGTATTCATAAAATTAGAGTTACTTTCTGACTGACTCTGGGTCAGATTTCAGGACATTTTTAGTGTTTATTCATGCATACAGAACTTTAACAATGAGTGTTTGTGTGTCTGCAACTACTTTTTAAATATTTAATATCATATCATGAGGAAAATGTATCTCTCTGCAAGTGAAAATGAGGCATTTCGAGTAGTTTCTGGACTTGTCCGGTGTTGACGTTCAGACTAAAAAAACTGAGCACTTGACTATTTGCCTTGATAAAGAGATGAGTTATTAATGACATATCAGTCTGTTGTGGATAAGATAGCCATGGGGACTTTCATGGCAATTACTCCCTTTAATAAGTGTTTAAGCGACCACATTACAGATGCAGGCCAATGTCCTTCATATCAGGGTGGAGGGAAGAGGCTGAGGTAAGATGATGTGATGATGGGAATCAAATTTCAACACAAAATTACATCCTGGGCTCTCTGGAAGTAAAGGTTGCAGTGTGAGAGTGGCCTGACATTTCAGATGGACATCTTGTATATTATTCCTGTGTCCACATGTCACAGAGTAATGAAACACGTGACATTCAGGTTCAAATCTGAGGTGTAAAATGTAAAGTAACAGGAAGGAGTTTTATTAGGGGAGGGTCTGCCTGCTGGGGTTAGTGTTTTACTGCCCAAAATGATGCTCATTAATGTGAATTTATGTTTTTCTCAAAATCTGTTTGTTGCCACAAACACATATATTCAAGAAAAGTGTTTTTTTTCCCTCCTTCTTTCAGAGGGACACCATCAGAGATGCTCGGGAAGTGGAGAACACATTGATTCGAGTGTGTTCCAAACAGAGACTGGCCCTGACAAGGCTGTTATAACAGTTGGTGGGGTCTATACAATCACTTAATTACCAAAGCTGTCAGTCAGAAAGGGTCGCTACTGGCTCCATCCATGGCTGCGAGCGGCGTTCCACTAGCAGCCTCCCTGAGTGATTGATCCATGCTGATGGCATCGCAGAAATAATTACAAGCCGTCTCCTGATGTGTGATTCCATACCACATTCACGCTTCACGTAGGTAATCGGGGGGATCAGGAGGGGTCAGTGCCATTTCCTATTACCTGAAGTCCAAGCAAAAGGGTAAAACAATGCAAACAGAGCGAGGCGGGGGAGAAAAGACGGAGGGGTGGGGTGGGGGGTGGACAGGGGTGGCCAGTAGACGGATAGCCAAGAATGCTCATGTGCACTTTGTCAAACTGGATTGTGTAATTTCTCTTCCTTTTTTAACCCCTCCCCCTCCAGAGCTGCAAACAGCACACATTTTGTAGCAGATTGATGGTGTCCGATAGGCGATCATGGAGATTCAGAGCAATCACTGGGTCATTTAGATGATTGGCATTGCAGTTGTTAAGCTGTTTGAGGGACAATGGGGAGGGGGCCAAACTGGCCGTGTCCATCACAAATAAGATTTACATAGAAGTGGAAGTCTGCACTTTATATTGATTCTGTCCAGCAAAACGTCTTATATTTTAAACTTTAAGCACACTCTTCTTTATTTTTGATGAAACTGGTTGCATTTACAGATACTTTGAACTCATCTCCATCATCAAAGTGCAACCAGCTTATTTCCCAACAGTTAGATTTCTGATCATCTCTTCCCTAACATGTCAATCCACCTTTTCCTTTCAGATTAGCCTGTATGGTAACTGACAAGCGGAATCTGCCATCCTTTCTTCAGAGGCATTTTACGGAGGCATTTATATCTGTGGTGAAAGCATTAACCTTCATTAAACATCTCTCTGCTCTACACTGACGCGCTGCAGAAAGACAACCGGCGCTATTATTCAGCTTTCTGACAGCGTTCACTCCCCTGCATCACAAAAACAAACAAACAAAAGGAGAAAATAACACGCAGAGAGTACAAACAACACAATGTAAAACGGGAATCAAGCAAGCAAACAATGTATGTATGATATCTGCACCTGAAGGTAGCATCCCGTTGTGTGTGCGTCGCTGCGAGCGTGCAGGCAGAGCGGAGGCATGATGTCACTAATGAACCCTGCAGAACACGGCGGTGAATAATGAAATACAACGCTGCATTTTGCAACAGAAAGAATAAAAGGTGAGATCATCAGCGAGCGAGAGAGTGAAAGAGTGAAAGAAAGCAAGCGATGATTAAATGATCAAAAGCTGGCAGAGCAAGTCTCTGTGTCACTGCAAGGCACACTCATCTACCCACAAGTGAAAGTTAGGTTTCAAGCACAGTGTAATTATAGCTGGGGATGTCAGTTTGACATTAATGCAGCCAGCAGAAATTCTCTAATTGGCCTCAGAGGAGAAAGTGAACCAGAAAATATATTAACATTTTAAAAAAGCATATTTTGCCTAATCCTTTCACTTTCCAACAATATTTGAAGACCAAAATGCCCCAGGCATGAGAATTTAAATGAGCAATTTTGTTTTTGAAGGAAACGGCCAATGAGACAGAAAATAGACTAAAGGGAAATCATTAGTGTATGAGAGATCCTGACAGGCTCGCCTTGCTGACTGGCTGGCCTGTCACTAGGAGTCTGTGTTCTTCAGCTCCACGCTATGAGCTAAGCTGATAACATGAAAAGACCCATAAACGTGCAGCCAGAAGTCAAAGCCTATTATCTAGAAATTCAAATGCGGGGGTAAGGATGAGAAAAAAAAAAAGAAAAAGAAAAACTGGGAGGGGGAGGCACAGATCTCCCTGTCTCCTGTAGGGGAAAACTGGACAGACCGAGAGAATTTCTAATGGGCCCTGTTATCTGACACAAACGTGTGGCAGCGGTGCTGCCAGAAAATGTTGCAGCAAATCATAACATCACTCAAAAAAGGGGAAAATAAAAGCAGAGAGAACACGGACGGCAACAAACTGCTGAAAGTTAGACAGAGATGCAATGTCACATGTGCCCAGACTGATGTGACATGACCGTATCAGAGAAACACAGCTAAGTGCAGTCAGGAGACGTTAGCCCAGTCCCCCGGTGACGGAGCAGCTGAGGCAAGCATCGCCCCTGGCGTGGGACTGCAGGGCAAACTGCTCAGCCTGGAGAGCCTTGCCCTTTTGAAACAAAACAGAGAGGAATGGCCAGGGGATGCTGCTCGGCCTCAGCAAAAGGGGGCAGGTTTATTTCCTCAAGCAATGAAGAGGGAAAAAAGGATGATTGAGAAGACAGAGGAAAGTGAGAACAACAACAGATCTCAGAGACTGTGTCTCTTTTAGTGCGACAACAAAGGGCATATGATATTCCAGCCTTCTTTACAGCTGGCTGGTCAGAGGTTTCTTCTGGCACCTCTCTATCTTCAGCTTTATTCTGCTCACAATCATAGAAGAACTGCCAAGGTTTGGGGATTTCGCTTTTTTTCTCCTCTCCCTCTCTATTAGGCTGTTACCCTGAACACAGCAATTTAATCAGGCCCTTTGATAAACATTTGACACAAAGCAGTGGGCTTCTGTCTCAGCTGCCTACAGCCCAGGGCAAGAGATTGAAACTGACGAATTTTCATCCACAATTTTCTCTATTTTAACTCCACCTGTCAAATAGTATGCCAGTCAGAGTGACACAAAGATGGGGGAAATCAAAGCCTCTCTCATCTTAAAGGAACACAGATGTGTGGAGGGCTACAAGTTTAGCGGGGATTACAACCGAGCAAAGATGGCGAACACATGCAGATCAGATCGGGAGTCAGCGTATGTTATGAGCTGTGACATAACGTTAATCACCTTTAGACATCCGGCTCATGCTGTTTTCACGAGCAGCGTTGAGTACAATAACCTCCTTGAGCAAAATGTCAAAAACATCCCAAACCCCTCCCTGACAGAAATGCTTACCCAGCTATCCAACCCCTTCTCTGCAGTCATTTGCAACAAACATCTAAATAGAGGAAACTATGAACTACAAAACCATTTGACCCTGAAGCACAGAGTACGGAGCGGCCCCTTCGTACCCAATGGAAGCAGACTCAGGTCACCAGGGTCAATACCTTCTTTACTGAGCCTACAGCTGCGTGAAAGGCTTAGACTCAGAAGCATCAGGGGACTCAACATGGCCTGAGAGTTTTGTGGACCAGCAGCAGCAGCAGTGCTCCCCTGAGATCAGGAATGAGCAGCGAGTCTGAATGCAAAATATGATTATCTATTCATTAACTCCCGTAATTGAGGCGGCAGACTCTTAAAACGGTGGCTTGTATTTGCCCTTCTGGCACCCAGTTGCCATGTTACATCAAGTAGTGAAAGCACATCACAGACGGCATTCCAGAGGCATCAGGGCTGAAAATAAATGATATGACCTCTGGCTATATCATGGCCTTCAATTCTAAGCCCCTTACCTGACCAGAAAGGATCATCCTCCTTTATCCATTCCTCCTGCATACCAAACTGCTCTGAATCACATCGCCATGAATCTTTGGATTTCTTTCAATCAGTCTCAAGGACTGTAAACAATGGGGCCTGGAATATGACGGGGAAGTAAATCTACCTCGGCTCAATTAAGGAGCTGCCCTGCAGCCTCCCGCGGCCCTGAGAGATGGGAGCTATAATTAGAAGAGGGCAGTAAACTCGCAGACATTATTGATGATCTACTCCTGACACCTCCCTCGCGTTAGCATTAGCATTTTCCTCGTGCACGGGCTCGTGTCAGGAGAGGCCGGTTTCTCAGAGTCCGTGTCAGCAGGGGGGCTCTACACGAGCTCCAGAGCGGGGCCACATTATGGCTGCAGCAGGCAGAAAGAGACACCCCGGCTCTCCGTCAGGCCCCTCTTGGTGCTCGTCCACCTGATGGGAACACGGAGACTTGGCTGTTCTCCTCCTCATCAATACAGCAGGGCTCTTTGTCAGTAATTTGCAATAAGTGTCCGCGCCACATCTTAAGGGACCTGGAAATCATTACTGGCTGAGGCCCTACTCTGCTACTAATTGGATGCGTTGGGCCTTATCAACTGAGGATTTTCCGAGACCTTTGACAGATACCAATTCGAAAATCATTGTTCAGTTGTCAATTTAAGAGACCGTTAAAAGAGCTTATTTTAATTTTAATTGGAACTTCCTCCTGCCTTCACAGAGAGCTGCGAGGATTAGAAATGAGCTCAGGGAATGTGTGAATGTGTGTGAATGTGTGTGTGCTTGTAGTCCTCTGAAAGAAGTGGGGAAACTATGCAGGTTAAATTGACGGGTAACAGTCCTGACCAGCGTACGAATTAAGACAGCAGGCGTGCACGTTTAGTTTACAAGCCTCCCACAGCTTTCCAGGGACTTCATCATCAGCATCAAATAAGTCGGAATCCAAGCTGCAAAGCTCCCAATTAAGCAAAAAACCGCATCCGCTTAAGATGTTTGTTGGGCGAGTGCGCTGGGACCATCATCGATCACCCCCAGTAAACTGACCGGCTGATAGTGCTGCCCTGACATATTTATGTGCCACACTCTCTCAATGACCCTGAACTCAAACACTCTCTCTGCTTTAATAAGGCCTGGGAAGGCTCGGACCTGACTAGATATGCAGCTGTGCAGGGGGTACGTGTTAAAAAAGGCTAATAAACGGGTGTATAGGGCTTCCTGGAGACGCTGCATGAGAGGCCGAAGAGCGCCAAAAGAAATGGGGTGAGCCCTGGCTTCAAGGAAACGGGATAGTTTCCACAGCCATCCCTGGATCCCTCCCTGTGGGAAAAGATGCCCAAGATGTGTCGGATTATTTATCTAGAAGTGAAAAATGCATAATTTTTGTATTTGCCTGCTATTCAAACTGTTGCGAATTTAACCCTCTGATTTGACTCTTTTTTTGAAAATGTAAAACCGTATGTAGGAGCTGAACCCCAGGAGTTTTCTTCTAGAACTTTCCGATCACTTACTGATGTTTGGCTGCTTCTGATTTGACATTACTCTGAATTTAAGCTCTCTGATTGGTGGAAAGTTGGACAGGAAGTGGCTTCATCATGTCCAAGTGCAACTAGAGGTCTCTTAGCAACAAGGTAGTGATAATGATGAAGATGTCATAAATAATGGTGTTATCATGGATCATCATGGTGGATTTACCACATAGAAGCTCTGAATAAACTACATGTGGCTGGATGGAAGCCTCCTGAATGGGATGGAAAGGTATTGAAAACTTCTGTAGATCACATAAGGGTAAAGTTATCCATCACTCTTCACCCCGCAGAGTTACACACTACTGTTCCTGAGACAGTGATGATAATAGAAGTGATCATACTCAGACGTGCCAGAAATATAGAGGAGCTTTATGGGTTAAATATAACGTAACTTCAGGTGATTTAACCATCATAAATACATCATGGCTAGACATTTTCCACAGAGGAGTAAACAAATCCAGTTCAGGAACTGATCAGGAGTCTAAAGTCTGTTCAACGGAAACTTTGTGACAAGTAAAATGATTTATTGAACCTTTGCTGGATGGTGGAGCATTTTTTAAAAGAAAGAATGAAAGAAGTGATGAGCTTTCATAGGAGAGCTTTATGTGACAGTGTGAGCAACGATGCACTGGTCTGCATCCCGGCAGCCAGACAGGAGAGAGAAATCCTGTGTTGTTACCGTGTTCTATTACCTGAATTTTATTAGACTCTGTTCATGTTTTGTTGCGTGAATTCTGTACACCTGTCTCAGAGCTCTAACATATGTGGCCTCTAACAGAGATGAAGACTCATACATCCTCATGAAAAGGCTTTTTAGTTTATTAAAGCATGCTCTGATCTTCCTTCTTACATAAATAAAATTAACCATTCAGATGTGAAGTGTGATAGTTTGTTGACCCAACGACATGTAGACCCTCTGCTCTGCATGTTTTATGTTTACCTGCTTCAAAACACCTCCTTCATATGAACAGATCATTAAGAGGACTCTGCAGAGCCTCATGACAACATCCAGGGTTTCTCCTCCATTTAACCAGGACTGTACTCAAAGATAAAAATGGACGTCCTGAAAACTTTAGGAATTTACATCGACTACTCAGCTAGCTTACAGCTGCATGAACTGTGCAAGAAATTTCCACATTTTCTTTCTATTTACAGATTTAGATGCAGACATGCATATTTGTTCACACACATCTTAATTAACATTCACCTCACCCCAAAGATCTGCGTTTAAAGTCATGATGATGAAGCCACGTACTCCACTGAAGCTCCACGAAAGTCTGCAGTGTTTTGCCCCTCCCAAAAGAAAACGCTTTCCTTTCTTTTTGAAGCAAATACATTTGGCATCTGATAATAACCCTGGCATTAACGATAATTCTCCCACCCAGTCGCTATTTATTGTGTTAGAAACTCACAGTGGAAGAGAAACACTGTTTAGAGGGTAATAAGTGTCTAATTAAGGAACAGACAAGAGGGAAATTGACAGGGTATAAAAGAGATTTTTTTTCCCCCCACTTCGCTCTCGCTCCTGCTTTTTCACAACCACATCTCTGGGAGCCGGCGTTGTGTTTGCCGGCTGTTTTACTGGCTGTCAGAAAGGATTTGATGCAGGGAGCCATCTAAGCATGCGTACGAGAGGATTCATTTGACCTCATTATACATCAATAAAGAAGGAAGCCGGTTTACTAAATATCACCATGCTGCCCGCACTTCATGTCATATCATGCAGGAGTGTGCTAAAAAGACGATTCCAGAAACGTCTGGTGAGCAGGGAGAGAAGAGAGAGAGGAAGGAGGAGGGGAGAGAGGATGATGAGGGGGGGGGGGTTTGAACCCTGACTAGCCAGGAGGGATTCTGACAAGCACAGGAAAAAAGCAGATACGCAAAGCCCTGTTTAAGAGCCGAGCGAGTGAAGAAAAAGATTTATGCTTTTAATTAATGGCAATTAAACCATGCCTGTTGGGCTGGCCTATGGCAATTGTTCTCAGTAAAAAGGAGGCCGAGCTGGTGACAAGCATTTGAATCCACTAAGTTCTACCAAGGGAGCTGACACTGCAGGCATCAAACCTAAACTAAATCAATAAAAGAATTAAACTTTTATAAATTGCATTTTGACAAGTATCAGATAGCACCAAGCTTTGATATTACGAATTCCTCCGAGGTGATACAAACAAGGAGAGGCACACTTAGAGATCCAAACAATCAAAGGGTCTCGTTAGCGTGTGCTGTCAGAGGCAGCCGCGCTATTAATTACTACAAATTAATGTGACTCTCTCCACCTCTGCTGATTGGAATGATAATCAAGCTCGGCTCTGCATGGGGAACATATGCAACCCTGCCAAAAATAATAAGGACAGAAACCAACAGATGCTCCTCTATGATTGTGTTTACAAGCTCAAAATGCTTGTTGCTTATTTTATCCTGCAGCCACACAGCCACACACACGCACACACACACACACACACACACAAAAATATGCAAACCTGTGCTGCTTTGGTGATTTGCTATGTATGTACGTAAATGTGCATAACAGGTTTTGATTTTACAGTATAATTCAAACACAAAACTTCAAGGTTGTTGATTATTAACCCCCCCCCAACAACACACGCACACACACACACACACCTACACACACACACAGACACAGACACACACATTGTAAGACAAAAAAATTAGCAGTTAACCTGATCAATATGTGTTCAGACAAATGTAGGCGTTACACTTACTACAAGGGGGACAAAAAAGACAAAACAGAAGAAGGGGGGGAGGGGTGTTAGAGAGTGTTCAAAGCTGGCTTGACAGCTCAAACGTCCTGTCACTTAAATCACTGTTCATATCTACACATCACTAATCCAGAAACGCATCCAGCATCACGGCGACATGGCGCTCCCCAGCGCCAACAGGCTTCCTAAATGAGACTGAAAGCAGTAATTACTGCACGCCCCCCCTCGCTAAATTGTTTACCATGAGACTGATCCAGCTTGCTAGTGCTGCTTACTCACCCAATTTTTCATCCGTACCATCAAACATCTTCTGTGGCATTCATCTACCATGAATATGGCTCACACCAGGCTAATTTGTGCAGCGGGGATGTTTTATTCATTATTATTCAATGCATTTTCAGAGTGATTTGCAAATTCTATCAGTATACTTAAGTTTACACACATAATACAAAATGTAGGATTTTATGTTTCCCTACAATCCCTTTAAGGGAAATACATTTTGCAGAAGTTGGCAATGTAAATTTAATGGCACAGATAAATGAATACTCTGCCGTGTGAACATTAATATGTGGAAGTTATTTTAATAACTGGAGACAGTAAATGCCCGGCAAAGCGTTTGAAGGGAGGCACACACACACACACACAAGCGAGGTGGGGTAATGAGTTGCAGTGGAAATATCTTCATCCTGCCTTGGCAGGTGAGTGTTTTGCAGTATGGCTGCCATGGAGCAGCAGCTGGCCTACATGTGTTTGCCCTTGTTGACGCTCCCTTAAAGAGCAGCCTTACATGATCTTATTCCCAGGATAAATTTGTTCCAGTCTCCACCTGGCTTTCTGCAACCCCACCCCCCACCCCTACCACCCCCATGACCCCAGCCAGATCAACCCTAACTGCGACCCGATGGTGACTCACTTTATTAGCCACTGTTTGTGTGTACAAAGCTTGTAAAACTACAGCGTTTTTTAAAGCGGGGCCTGTCAGGGTCCCGGCAGCTTAGAAGAGAACCTCTCCTCATCTCCATGTGACGAACAGAGCAGGGATGGAGGCTCCGGTTTCAGACTAATTTCTATGCAATGCTCACTCTGATCTCGAGTTAAAAGACAGCGTCTACACTCTTAAGAGCAGGCTCCACTCTTTTGTGCATAATACGCCTAAAATTCAGGTCATCTGTTGTATTTTTAATTTCTGGCAGAGTATCACACCTTTCTGAGGAGGAATGTAAAACAAAGGCCCGACGCCCACGCCGGCTGATTAATCTGAGCTAACTGTCACATGAAATGTGCTTCATTACAAATGAAAGCCACGATATCAAGCGAAGAACGGATAAATAAATGCAGCAAATTGGAAATACTTTACAATTTGTACTAATGACTGTGTTGCATTATGAGCATCCTCCTTCTCTGCTTTTAATACGCAGCATTTATATGCAGTTAGACCTCATTATGATAATTTGATATTTTGACTGAATGGCTAGAGGCAGGATTATAAGAGCAGTCTGTTTGAGAATGTTAATGTGTGCCTTTGAAACTAATGCATGTATTTATTGATTTTTCACTGCTAAATCTATCCTTCTTAAGTTGTCATGGTTCTGTTGGAGGGAGGAGGGGGCAAGGGGGGGAGGGGGGGAGATGGTCAGGACCCAAACTGAGGAATGCAAGCGCAGCGTAATCATTAAGAACCAATCCCTCACAATCGTGTTTTACGCCCCATCTTTTCTTTTTTTTTCTCTTTCCCCCACACCTTCAATGTCACATTTCACAGATGTAGTATTAGCTACAAGACATAAGCAAAGGCAGGAACGAGGGAGGAAAGGGTGGAGAAAAACCTGGCGGAGGAGAATCTAAGAGACAGATTAATGCCTCGCTGGTACTTCAGTGTATCAGGACAAGGATTACCGCAGTAACAGCTGCGCCCATGAGTCCCCTGACTGAGAAGAATTACAAGTATTATCACCTACATCATTAAAGTAGGGTTCATAGACGTGGAATGGCTTCAATCAATTCATCCCGAGATAACACAGAGCCAGCTGGACCCCCTGCGTGAAAACTTGACTTAATTGGCCAGTAAGTGGTGGGGAAGGGTGTAGGCTATTTGATCAAATTACCGGGGCCCCGATGAAGGGATTACAATTTTTGGATGAGTGCAGACAGAGGCTGGAGGCAGACCGCAGATCCGGGGCTACTGTTAGCATAAGCCTGTCCGTGGCTAAGTGTGAGGCCGGTGAAAAATGGTGGCCCACTTGGCACCGGGGAAGGGGAGGAAGGAAGCAGTATCCAGGTCAGCCTTTTGCTTGGGGAAATATACTCATTTATCATCCCCCCCTGGCCTCATTTCTGCCTGCTGATACTTGTAAACTAATAAGTTTCTTGTGCTATTTGGTTTGGATCATTATGCTACAAACTCACTCACTGTTGCCGCACTCATACAGTACGAGTACAGGAGGACAACATAAACAACTGAAACTGGTTTAACACCTTTACCTGTAAAAGAAAAGAAAGTTCTGAGGCTCAGAACTACAAAATACAGGTGTTTATTCAAATATTTAATTAGCATTAGCATTCAGATGTATTGTTGGGCTATTGTGCCCATAATGAATACACAACTAAATCCTCCCAGTATCCATAAAACTATCCCCAAAAAACCTGGAGAGATAACAGGAATTGAAATGAGTTTAAATGCCAGAGCTGAAATTACCCCATTGCAATATTCATGGGTGAAATGGCTTGGCTGAAAGGCATTTTCATTATCATTATTTCCTACGGAGAGTACAGTGTAGTCATCAGTACCCGGCTAAAAGTTACAGTTTTATTCCGGAGGTGGGAAAGAATTCACCTTTACCGGACATTCGGGTAAAGAGATGATAATGAGTGCCGGAGGACCGAATGGCAATGAAATATCTAAAAATGAGTTTGGGCCGGCCTCCGTTTACATAATCCTCTAATTTGGCACATGCACATTCCCGGGTGTGTTTGTGTTGTGAAAGGGAAAGAGGCTGGCTCCGCAGTGTCTCTGCAGCCATTTCTCAAGATAATTCTTTGCTGGAGAGCATGTTTGTCATCGCTGTTAAAGTGTGGTGCACATTAATTCTGTTTTTTTTTCTTTCTTTTTTTTTTTTGCTGTAATGTAATTCTGGCAAAATGAGCGGCCCTCCAGGGGGCCTCGCATGTAGACTAACTACTGGACAGAATTAGACTTCGCAGACCCTGCTATTCATTATGTCATTAATATAAAGGCAATTAAATGAGTTTTTAACCTTTCACCTCTTGTCGTTATTAATGAAGAAGCAGATGGAACAAAAAAAACACCTAGATGAGGCTGGTAATTATCATCTTTGCATCAGGTCTTCGAAACAGGTTTGAAATGAAAACTGAGGAGTAAATAGTTGAGGTTTGTTTCCAGGCAAACCCAGAGGGAGATGATGCACTTTAATTTAATCACATGATGTCACACCAGAAGGGTTAATTAGATGGGTTTTTACTGTCGCCGGGCTTACTGGCCGACGCAGTGGCATCCTAAAACACACACCCTCCCTATCCACTATCAAACTGTCAAAGTGCTCGTTTGTAGCACATACAGGCTCACTGTAAATGGAGAAAAAATGCTGTGTTATCAGGGTAATTAAAAGAGGATGGAGACAGAGCGCCTGAAGGTCCTCTGTCTTGATATGCTCATTATGGTTTTCTTACAATAGTAATTATGTAGGTGATTGTGCAGCTCAGTCAGTGTTAACAAGTTCCTAACACACTGACATTATAAAGCACCCGAGGTCAATTTTGCACACAAGGAAGAAGAAGAAATGCTGCTTTTTATCCACAGCCGCTTGCTCTGAGATAGAACATCTGAGAAGGTGCGGTAAAACCTTGCAAAAAGCCAGGAAGCAGCCAGGGCAGCTTCTTCTTCTCCAACCCTCTCCAGCCCTCCCTTGCTCCCCAGACGGTGTGGGCAAAGGTCAGAAGTCACTGTCACTGTGTACCCACTTCTGCAAACAGCTCATTAGTGAGTCGGCAGTCTCACCACAGACTGCACTCTTGGGAGAGGGGGTCAGGCTGGTACCTGCTCCACGCCCCGTTTGTTTAAAGATCTCTTTAGGGACAGCTCCTAGCTTTTCTTACAATCGCTTCATGTTTAATTAATAATTTACTTACGCTGACAGCTTGTTTACCTACACCTGGTGCGTCGTAAAGAGATGGAAGAGTTGCACTGTTTTGGCCATGATTGTTAGCTTCTTTAACCCACACCTACAAAATAAAAAGAGAAGCCTTTCTCTGTAAACGGATGATGTCTGCCTGCTGGCTGCTGCAGCTGAAGGAGAATCTCATCTTAATCTCACAATTTC
Organism: Craterocephalus stercusmuscarum; assembly: GCA_037177115.1. Taxonomy (NCBI): domain Eukaryota; kingdom Metazoa; phylum Chordata; class Actinopteri; order Atheriniformes; family Atherinidae; genus Craterocephalus; species Craterocephalus stercusmuscarum. The sequence continues at coordinate 27,335,536 of JBBDHI010000015.1, forward strand.
CAGCATCACATTCTCTGCATGTCTTTCAGGTTGGAAGTGTGACTTTTCACAAGTCCTTGGACTGCTAACTAAGCTGTCAAATAAGTAAACTGCGCTCCATCTCTGACGACAACAACCTGCAAATGAGCTACAAGTGATTTTCTGTTATTATGCTGCTAAATCACTCTTTTATTATGTCATTCTTTACAATAAGCACGTCCCCACATAAAAGACAGAAAGGTTACCCGTTAGAGCCCTCACCTCAGCTCATTCAGCCAGAGCATTTGTTTGAAATATGTCTGTTATTTAACAATCATGACAATTACCAGTGAAATGAAGGGAGACAGGGGTCAAAACCTGACGTCTTTATTACCGTTGTCTCCCATCACAGGAGGCACGGCTGTGGCAGGACTGGAAGCTTGACAGTGAATAAATCTGTCTGTCTGAAGGTCAAGAGAAGTGAAGAGGTTCCACGACCCGGTGACCCACAGGTCCAACTTGACAACTCTATCTATAGCATTTGCCCATGACAAAGGCACAGCTGACGGATAGAACGGGAAAATAAAAGAGCAGGCTGCACATAAGGTGACCTGAATGGTATCTTCTTAAGGAGGATAATTGCATGGTTAAATGTCAATCCTACAGCAGATTTATTGTGTTTATGATGTTTGAAGCTTCATGGATGTCTCATTTTCTTGGAGTGTAATTATATACAGAGCCCTCATCTTACGTGACTAATTATGTTAACCTCTGGCGCAAATACGTTTAATTTG
>JBBDHI010000015.1:27847213-27857723 GCA_037177115.1 Craterocephalus stercusmuscarum
CCGCCAGAAAATAGGCCAATGCGTGTTTGACTGTAAAGTGACGTTACATTACAATGAGCAGCCCCCCCCCTCACGTGATGCCGCTGATACTATTCTTTTTCGTCGTGGTGCCACTTTTTTGTGGGCTTACAGTGGATGCAGGTCGTTTTCTGGCTGCAGAAGCATCCAAATGAGCAAGCAAAGGTGAAAATGGTTTGCATTTAGTTTGTTGGTGTGCCTCTGAAGATCTAGACCTAATTTCCTGGATGCGTGTTCATGATGCTACGGTGGCCGCGGCAGACTGGGGGAAGCGCGTTCCACACATTTTCAGCCTATATTAACCAGAATGAGGAGAATGCGCATAACGCGCTACCAACCGTCTGCCGCGGCCACCATAGGATCATGAACGCGCGTCCAGGAAATACAATATGCTATATACTAAATGATGGGATTTCGAGTAAATTATGGAAGCTACCCACTCTGGACACTTGGATTACTTTGGACGAGCAGTATGGAGGAATATTGTCAAGTTTTGTGGACTTTTATGGACCTTTTTGATCGGATGCCTTTCGACATCACTGTAACAGAATTAAGTGTGACAAGGGTGCAAAAAGAAAAAAAATCAGTAAGGGGGCAAAAACTTTTGCACAGCACTGTATTTGTGTTATGGGAACTTGGTCTTGAGACAGATGAAGGCCAGAAACAGCTTAAGAAACCGAGTCAAACTGCTTTAAAGACGAGATGCAAGTTTGCAGGAAGAGAATCTTCTTACCGGGTAAAAACTCACTGCTGCCTCTTAAGGCCCGGAGCACTTCCGTTGTCTGAGTGAATATGTAGCGTTTCCTTCTTTCTGCTGTTAATGTAGCATTTTCAACTTGCAACTGTTTTTGTTTACGCAGCATTTCCTTATAGTTAGTTTTGTTTTTGCATTGCGTTTGGCCACTCTCGGCCACCATATTAATCTGCATGAGGTTGAGTAGAAAATGAAGGGAGAAGAATCCCTTTAAGTCCCGTTTTATCATTTCAAGCAGTTTACAGAAGTTAAATCTGTCTGTGAAACAATGATCCATGCTTTTATTTCATCCTGTTTGGGTCGTTGTAATGGAATTTCTGTAAGAGAGAATCATTCCTTATTCTTGCCGTTAACAATGCTGCTGAAAGACCGTTAACTGGATCACATGAAGTGAAGCACATCACTTTGTCCTGACCGCTGCCTGTGTGTAGAGTCCATTTAAATTACTTTTCTTAATTTATTAGACGCCACAGTGTTTCTCTGATTCTTCTACCCAACTCACCTTCTCAGTCCATGAGGTCGGCTGACCAGCTGCAGGTAGGAGGAAGCTCAGCGAGGACAGGGCTTTCTCTCTGGAATAACCTGTTTTTACACATCAAAGGCCCTTTTGCTGTCTGTATTCAAAAGTTGTATTATAGCCCATTTTTTTTATTTTGTCTACAACCTCACTGTTATAAACACGTCAGCTGTGGTTGGTTTAAAGGGATTTAAAGATAAATGTAGGAGGATGGTTACTATCCAATAATTCATATTTATTAGTGCTTATTAATAATTACCTATGATAATTATTAGTAATCAATAAAATCACTAATGTAAAACATTAACTACTAGAGGATATCTGGAACTAATAACTATAATATATCAAGGTTTTATCTCTGTACGTGTCAATCTGACGAAAATTATACCTTCCTTTTAAGAATCCTTTAAAAGAGAAACCTGTTCACCTAAAATTGGAGCAGACCAAATGAACCTCGTCATGCTGTGAAGAGGCTGGTGGCTTGTCTTGGGTTTGCTGGTGCAGGCTCGCACACACAAGAAACAATGAACACGATGAACGGAAAAGCCAACAGACCAGAGGCTTATTTCATGCTTTTTAAGACAGAAGGGTAAAATTATATCATTAATTCTTGTTAATACTTCATCACAATATTTTACCCCACTGGTATAATTAAACATCAGCAGCTCCATCCATATTGCTAAAAGGGGGATTTTAATATCTAGTCTTTTTTTATAAACTTCTAGAAATGACAGACCATCATCCTCAAAAGTATCAGCTTGTCTGGCAAATGTTCACTTTGAAGATATGGATGAGTTTAACCACAAAAAAGATGCTTTAAAGGAGTATTTCTCCTTCAAAATGATGTGCCTTCATTTTCTACTCACCCAAATGCTGATTAACACTGGAACACTTTTTGGAAATGTATCATGCAGCCGGGGATGATGGGAGGTTTTTGTTCTCCATCAATGCCGTTACAGTGATGTTGAATGGTGCCCGAGCAAAAAGGTCCATAAAAGTTCACAAAAACTTGGCAATATGTCTCTATACTGCTCATCCAGTAGAATCCAAGTATCCTGAGTGCGTAGCATCCATTATTTATTGGAAACTTTATAATTTAGTATATTTTTAGAGCCCGTAGCATATTGTATTTCCTGGATGCGCGTTCATGATGCAATGGTAGCAGCAGTAGATTGGGAGTAGCACGTTCTGCGCATTCCCTCTATATAGTAGCCAGTAGGCTGAGGATGCGTGGAACACGCTACCACCAGCGTTCAATTCCATTCAACATCACTGTAACTGAACTGATGGAGAGTGAAAACCTCCCCACATCTCCAGCTGCATGATAAATATCAAAATAGTGTTCCAGGGTGTTAATCAGCATGAGGGTGAGTAGAAAATGAAGGCACATCATTCTTAAGGTGGAGTATTCCTTTAACCGAACAGGATCAGTAAAGATGGAGTTGTTATAGAAAATACATCAATGTGAAAGTCAGAAGGAGCGTTAATCCTGCACCTTCCTTAGTCACACCATCAGCAGCATCACGTCATCTCACTGCTGTTACCAGCAGCAGGGATCGAGGTTATTGGGTTGTAGTTTGTGGAAAATTCAGGAGGAGGCTGTTAATACTGATATATGTGTGTGCGTGTGTGTGAGTGTGTTATGCACTGTCGTGGCAGCAGGAACTCAGCATTCCCATGCATGACACGTCCTAGGGCAATTGCCGTGGCGATTTACCCTCTGCTCTGTTGCCGTGGTGACTAAGTCACTAAGGAGGATGTGTGTGCGCGCGTGTGTGTGTGTGCGAGGGAGAGAGGGAGTAGATCAGACAAGGACCCTTTTTACTTAAAGATGATAGCTCTCTCTGTCTTTCCTTTTCTTCTGTCTCATTTTCATCTTTTCTTGCTCCCACTCACATTTCCCCATTGTCATTTTCTCATTTCTCCAATCTTTCACCTTTTCTTTTCATCATTTCCGCTTTCTTTTTCCATGAACTCAGACTCTGACGTTTTCCTCTGTGTGTCATGCAGCTGTGGCCATATCCTCTGCACTTTTACTGCTTTAATGTTTTCACAAAATGAATAAAAATAAGATAAATAATGACAGTAATAATGACTCAGCCAGGCTGACTTTAAGTACAAAAATGAAGAATAAGACAGAATTCACAATATCACGGATGAAGCTTAATACGCTGCTTAGTGCTTTGTTAAAGATTTGAATTAGGAGCTGGAGAAAAGCGAGTTGTGCTCTAAATCCTGGAAGCTTGGAGGGCTTAAGGTGTGATGGGAGAGCTATGAAAAGCACACACGTCTAGGAACATGTAAAGATGAATCAGATGTGGAGAATAGGATGAGCAGCGGGCAGAGGGAAATAAATCTTTTAGTACTGTCATGCTCTTTGATAAAGAGTCAGCTAATTCAGATTTCCTTCTTAGCTTCACCTGGTGGTCTGGGATGCAAATTTATTCGGACTATGCGTTAACTACGGGCAAACAATAAATTTAGTTTTTAAATAATTCAATCTACATGTTTCATTGAGAAAAATGCAGAAACAAGATTTTAAAACAAAGAGATAGTCTTTGTTATAGAATTGCAACACCTTCTTCATCAGAAAGCCTTTACCACTATAGCGGTAATAAATGACCAAGACTTTTTTAGATGGGATGTATGAAGACCCAACCATAAGACAAGTATTGCAAGTTATCTAACCATGCTATCATTAAAATCAAGATTGGAAAGGTGAGGAATAGTAGTGTTCCGATTGATCGGCCACCGATCATGATCTGCCAATTTCCTTAAAACAGTATGTGATCGTTGATCGCCGATCAGCGATCACAAAACCCAATCACCTTAACTTCATAATTTGCAGCCTGCAGAAGCGCTGTCACAGCGCTGCTGTGTGCGGTGAAGTGTAGGTTCCGCTTTTCTCTGTGCTGCGCGTGCAAGCGACTGCAAATCCAAAACATACATGTCTGCCATGTGGAACTTCAATGCCGTGATGTGAAGCTGCATCCTGTAACAAGCGCAACGGAAAAGTACCTCGCAGGAGAAGTGTGTCAAAATCCTTCAATACTATGGATATAATATGACATTTAAAGAACTAACAGCTGACGGAGTCTGGTGAGTTTTCAAGGCTTTTACTGTACAGAATGAGAAGAAGACGCCTGCTAGATGAATAGGCTACCTGTTTCCAGTAGTGGAGGACCCTGGGTTTTACCGACTGCACCCGCACAGTCCCGCTACGTGCTGCCTTAACAGAGATAATTTAAAGTTGCAGTCCTCCTTCAGACTGTGTGCTCCTACATAAAAATTCTCCTTAAAGAAGGTTTGTCATCCCCTGTAAGTTAGATATACGAAGCACAGGCATCAGTCCTGTATTGATGGTCACTGTAATAGAATAAAATTAAAAGATAAATAAAAAATTTAAAATTACAGCAATGTGAATGGTATCGGTGATCGGCTGTGATCGGCACTCAAGGGTGATCGGTATCAGTGGCAAAAAGTATGATCGGAGCATCCCTAGTGAGGAATGAAACTACTGTGATCTGTTTGGGGGTTAAAGAGATGGAAGGTAATCTGGATTATCTGCACACATTTTCAGTAACTTGCAAGTCTCTCAAGGCAGCACAGAAATTAAATATCTCCAAAATTAAGATGCAGCCAATAACTTTCCAAACTTAAAACTCATTTGATGGCAGACTAACCGCATCAGACACTAGGATTTAAACACACCAGCCAGTTTGGACGCAAAACTTTTTGGCTGATTCAGTGAATAAACATTAGAAGGCTAAAGTTCTGTGGTGCGTCTTTAACAGATGTGGACTTGCTGCCTTCCACAGAACAGATAAACAAGTTTTTATGAGTATATTTCAGATTTGGGCAAAAATGTGGCAAACCAGCTCCTGTACAGATCACAAAGCGTGATTGTAAAAAAGTTCCAATACTAGGCCTGTCGCAATAGCAAATAAGTCAATTAATTGAACGATAAGAAAAAATGAGCACAATAAGTTGTGCGAGTGAGTATGCACATTTGCAACATTGCTACTCCTGTGAGATCTTGCCTTGAACCACATAAAGTAAACATGCTGGTATTTCTCACACGGAACCTCCCAGACAGGAGTGATGTGGGAAGTAAATATTGCCTGTTGAGGCTTGTGCTTTTATTTACATGGTATATTTTTGTTGGCAGTTTTTTGTTTGTTTACTGATGTACTAATTGGTAGTTTTGCTGGTTTTCCCTGTCTGTGCCCTGTTTTTGAAGAGCAATTTTGTTTAGAGACTTCATTGATTTTTTTGTTGTTTATTGTTTTTGGTTGTGTTTGGTTTTTGCTCATTACCAATGAGACTGAGAGTCGATTCTATTTATCATTTTAGTTTGGTTGTAAAATTTCTTCCTGATCCAGTGGAATTTTTTTTTTAAGTCTATTGATCTTTGAAAGGGTGTACTTGCATTATTATAGAATTAACATTACATTTGTTAAAAATGGTTTCAAAATGCCAGTATTGTCATTTAGCACAATATTATCATTTATCGCAATAAATTTTGTGACAATTGATCGTACAGCAAAATTTGTTATCGTGACAGGCATATCCAACACTAAGATGGATTTCCTGGAGTCTTTTCCAAGTAGACCCCACATTCATCAACAAATTCATGACAAACATTATGAAGACGGTTTTCTTTTAAAGGTGAAGCAGTTGGTCTCTCAGGTGTTGAAATAGAGGTGATGCAACACAGAGGTAAATAAAAAGAAATGGATGTTGTTAAATAAATGATGATGTTATAGTGTGCTGCAGTATACCATGAGACAGAGGATGGATTTCAGCATATCTGAAGACCAAATAAGGTTTAATTAATACAGAGCAGCAGTAAAGACTATTGTTCTTATTTTCATTATTTCATTTCATCTAAAAGATTATTGAAATGAGAAAAAAACCCAACAATATACTAAATTGTAACAATCCACCGTGGGAATAGGAAGCTCTTTTAGGTAAAATTCTTACATTTGAGTTGCATCTTCATGTCACCCAGCACCAGAGATGGGGACTTTGTCACTTTATATTCAGATATGTCATTCTGAAAACATCCGTAAATGACATCTGTCATTTAGCCTCATTAATAAAAAAACAAAAGAAAAAAAACATAACCTTTCAGGTTTCTGCAAAAGAGAAAATTGGAATATACTGTCTTTGCTTCTGGACCCAGAGAGCCAGAGTTTTTCTTCATAAGTAGTTAAAATCTGAATTTTCTTTAATCCTAACAAAGTTAAATCAGTCAACTGGGTGTTTAAAGTCAGGATTATTCTGGTGCTACGTGTTGACAGGAATAGCTGGTGGTTTATGAGACGTACATTTGCACACAGTCCCATGGCAGGTGCAAGAGGAATCGATGCCAAAGGACATTATGTGCATTTTTCAGACACGAAACGACGGTATTTGACACTCGGGGAATGAGAACGGGCTGTTACAACCTCATCTGCCATTGTGACTCTTTGTCCTGTCACTATAAAAATGCACATTCTGCTCCACTCTAAATGAACAGTGTGAATAATAACAGAAACAACATTATACTCTGCATGCAGTAACTACCACACATAAGAGAGGCCACATAAATATGCCTCGGACCCCTTTATCAGCGCTATCCATCAAAAAATATAAATCTGAAACAATTGCAGCCCCGACCTGCAGAGTTAATGATTAAATATACGCATTAACTGGGAATAGGTTTGACACTTTGAGAGTGTGAGGACACAGTTGAGAGATGATGACATTTTGTCTATAATTACAGCGACAGAATTCAGTGTGACAGAGCAAGTGAATAAAGGCAACATTTATGATGGTAAACATAATAAAGCTGTTGGGATCAGCCAATCGCCCTTTTCTGCCTTCTTTCACAAGTGATTATTATGCCATGACAGACTATATGCAGATGAGATGTGAGCGTGTGCAGACATTTACTAATTTTGACATTGCCCTGCAGTTCCACAGAGAGGAGGCCTAAAATTAGGCAGTTTAAGATTCCGCCGCTGAGACTGAGGAGAGGTCAAGGAGTATTAGGCGACAGTTACTCACCAGAGCAATCCTCCATTGGCCCGTTGAGCTAGAAAAGTGGGACCAAGGTGAACAATGGCACATCAGGCAGATTAAAAAAGGAAACAAAGATAAAGAAGTAATATTAAACTGTTCATTGAATTGTTGTAGCTACACAATGGATCTGCTGCAAACGAAGGAAGGGGTCCAGGCTGGAAGCTGGGAATGCTGCCTTTGAACAGTTTTTTTGTGTTTTTGTGTTTAATAACAATCATTTTTCTGGTTATCTCGGGACTGTGGTTTCATTGTTTTCAAAGACGCCTGTAAAGCCCCCTCAAAGACCTACTGTCACAGACTGACCTATGGCCGCAATTACCAGTCCTGCTAACACAATAACTGCATCATGGGCTGGAACTGTAGACATATCATAGGATCAGAAACCATCTAATACAAACAATGGACCGAGGAGGCCACAGAGATCAGACAGCAGGCCACAGACTCCATCATCCGTGAGCTTTCATGCTCTCGCATTAGGGCTGGGCAAATTGGTCAAAATATCTATAACATCAATACCAAGGTTAGTATTGGTATCGTGTGATACCAGTGTGATGAAATTAACATTTTTCTGGCAGGGGGCTTTGGAGGGAAAAAGCCAAAGAATGTGGATAAGAAACAACCAATAGTCATCATTTGCACTATTCACTACTTTTCTTAAAGAACTGTGTGATGAAAGGGAAAACTTATTATTCAGTTCTGCCCTCCAGTTTGTTAATAAAAGTGTTTTATTTATCCAAAAATTAAAGGCAAAATCTTTAATTGACTGGAGATGTCAAGCAAAAGGTACTGTTGTCTACACTGATACCAGTGTCCATATGTGGTTAAAGTTCTCCTTTCTGCTCTCCGTTTTTACTCCTGACCTATAAAACCACAACATCTTTTCGGCTCCCGATTTTGATCTTATTCCAGGTATGAGTTGGGTTTTGGAAAGCTAATAAGGTACTTGTACATAAAAAACAGAACAATGTTCCCTCTGGCATGATAACCTGAAACATACTGTATGTTAAAAAATTTCCAGCACCACCAGAGGAAATCCATGGAGTAGTTCCTAAAACTAGCTTTGGAAAATATTGAAAAAAGTCCATTCTTCCTTGAGACAAACAAATGAAGATCAGTAGAAACCCACATAAGCAAATGCATGCAAGTTATCTTAAATAAGTGTTTTAGATAATAGCACAGACCTGTGATATGTGATACTGAACAAATTCAGCTATTGTCCTGCAGTCTGAGCTAATTTGCCGGCTTGACTTGACTTGTTGCATATTTAAGTTTTTGTTGCTCATAAACAGAACTTAGCTTAGTTTATGTGAGCGTGTGTATTTCTATGCAAGACAATCTGTTACTATTACTACTGGTAATGTTTAGCTTACTGTATGATGTGACCGTCACACTCTAGGCTCACTTACATTGCTTCCATGGCAACAGCTAAATTACCTGTACGACTGTTTGAGTATCTGTGTGTATGTGTGGTAGAAGTGAGTAATGAGCTGTTCAGTTCTGTCAGGGACCCAGAGTGTCCACCATCTCAGCCAACACACCGAGGTGTCAAGTAAAAGCTCCATCCTTCCACCCTGCTCATCTTCCTCACCTTTATTCCCAACTTTATCACCACACCTTCTGAATCATCAACAATATGAGGAGAACATGTCAAACCTCGTCAACACTTTCTCACAATACGTCATACCGACTCACCGGGTCATTTACTTCATCAGGGTTGCAGAAGAAAGAAAGAAAAAGTATGTAAAATGTTTATGGGTGTAACTATGCTGTGATAAACTGCAGCATCTCCGCGACACAAAGATGAATAAATGAGTCAAATATTTTCACATTTCTGATTTTGACATCATAAATAAGACTGTAGGTTGCATGCAAACTGCAGCTGGGCTCCATGTCCCTGAAGAACATGGTTTTATTTTCAGATCTTTGATGTTTTCTGATACAGACAATGTTTTTTCTTTCGATTCAGATTATAGGCTCTGCAAACTGCATCTTTAAACCTGGTCCAGATGTCACATGCCTTCTCCACACTTTCCTTTCTACTGAATGTTCAACACTGAGCATTTAACCTAGATACATGCAGCACATGACCAGATGGTGTTACTAGATTTTTCAAGCAACTTCTAGTCTGAATAATGAAATCATCTAAGTTGAACCATTCCAATAAGTGGATGAATCATAACTTTCTCTGACTGCTGTGCAGAAACAGGACGTTGATGAAACAGATTATTTGCTGTTGTTTGGCTGCACATGCCTTAGAGACGGTATGGAAACTAAATGATGAATAATAATTTGAGCAGCATCTGCCGACCTTGGCTGTTTCTCATGTATCCATTCCACCCACATCCACACTGATGAGCACGTCAGGAGGGTTTGGGGTTCAGTGTCTTGCAGGTGCGCTTTGACATTAACAGGGTTTTTGGTATTTATCCATTTAACTTTGGTCAACTGCTCTATCCTTTCAGCTATGATCGCTGTAAATAATTCAGTAAATTCAGCTTGGCTGGATGTAAAGGATGCTAACTCAGTGGAGATTATAGTTGCGGTACAGTCAGAGCGGGGTTGGAGTTATTATCATACTTGGGAGGATTAGAGTGGTGTCTGCGGGCCTCTTTGAATCACTGCAAGATCTCTGACTGGGATTATTTATTATAGGCACATAATAACCTGGCATAGACTTTCTCTACCTGCCCCTACAACCAGCACAATGAGCTTTAAAGCCATTATGTCAGATTTTCTTTTCTTCCTTTCACATTCTGCTGATGGTGTACGGAACTGCCTGTTGAGAAATTAGTCAATTCTGATGGGAACTCGGGCATGCCACATGTTTTCAGATCACTGATTATCATTCTTCCAGGGGACATCATTTCCAGGCGTGATGGATGTGAATCTGCAAGTTCAGGAAGCATATTTATACAAAAGTTCAGTTTCATGATTCAAGCCTGTGCAGTGTTTGCATGTTCTCCCCATGTATCAGTGAAAAGACTTTGGTTGTGAGATAAATGAATGAAATATCAGTATTAGATCAAATAATTCATGTCAGTATTTTGCTTTTAACCAACAGACCAAATGCAAATGATGACATGATATGTTTGTTTTGGAGTCATTGTAGAACAACACAAACAGAACATTGTCCATTTCTGTAGCTCAGTTGAATT
>JBBDHI010000015.1:27959295-27969744 GCA_037177115.1 Craterocephalus stercusmuscarum
ATCTATCTATCTATCTATCTATCTATCTATCTATCTATCTATCTATCTATCTATCTATCTATCTATCTATCTATCTTCTCATCTGTCATTTAACATGATTTCTGAATCCTGTTTACCTCCTCGTACTCTCTCTCCTGTCTCTCCAATTCAAGATCAACATGATGCTCATTTACATGGAGTCAGTTTGTCATAAGTCACACACATATCTGTGGTATGTGCTGTCTGGTTTTGTTTTTCTGCCAGTAACATTCAGTCAGAGGTGACGGGAAGGCTGAGATGGACGGAGCTTTGTTGGCATTCTTTTTACAGCATCACACAACTATTATCAGCCACACACACACCAACTTTCAGGTTGCTGTTATACTCCACCTGAGTCTGCACAAATTCATCTCCAGGCTTCGTTTGCATTAGACCAGTGTCAGAATTGTAGATTTTGCTGAAAAATTACACGAATCTGGTGAATCATAGAAAATGAAAAATAGGGAAATTACTCACGAGGACTCTTATAACCTTTAATGTCAACCTGTTGACATATTGTAGGATCTCCATGCTGGAAATTTCTTCTGAAGGAGGAGATGAGCTATAACTGTGTCCAGGAATGGGGGAATTAATATCTTTTGTGATGCAAAACTCATAAAGTTTTGTGGCTCCTGGATTCATTCAAGACATTGGAGGTGTATCTGTACCTCCTACTCTTGTCAATAAAACAGCTCAAACCCATCAGGATATACAAGAGCACTGAAATTACATGTTGTGTTTGGCAAAAGTTTTTAGTGCATCCTAGGGGTCTGGTGGCTCACCAGTCAGTATGTGGTGCATGGGACTAACAGCCTGTGAATGCAAGGTTGGACAGCAAAGTAGGCAAGGACAATGCATTTCTCATGTTTTTGCTTTGCTATGTTGGTATGTAACAATCATTACATAAGCAACATCCACAGAAAATGCCAGGATCCCAGTTTTCTCAGCACAGCATTATCATGGGGTACTTTCTACCAAAGATGTACCTTTCAGTGGTTTTGGATGTGCATATGGAAATGAAGGGAGTTTACCTCAGAACATATATTTGCCCTAATTTAATTTGCTATATTAAATTAGGCACTCCTAGTAGTAATTCTAGGGTAGCTGTGATTCCAAAACTACTTTGTATTGGTCATGTTGGTAAATGTCCCTTTCATACCATTTCACTTGTAGAGCACCATCATTTCTACTACCACTACTACTGTCATTTAACAGACGCTTTGATCCAAAGCAACTTATATTTGAGAGAACACAAGCAAGAAATCAAAGAGTAGGAAACAGCATGAACAGGCAGACTACTGGACTTCCATGTACAGTAGTTATGTCGAGTGCTAAGAAATTTTTTTTTGTGTGTGTGTGTGTGTGTGTGTGTGTGTGTGTGTGTACAACAAGTTTGTTGTAGAAATAAAAACATGCAATTCGCTATCAGAGAACCTTGGTATGGTAAGTGCATAGGGCAGGTAGTACTGGGTCAGGTTGCATCTAAACTGTTCCTCATTAGGTGTGAAAATGCTCTTTAAAGAGATAAGTCTAGATTGCTCTTAAGGGTAGAAACAGACTCTGAGGATCGGGAGGAGTTTGGTGACTCGTTCCACCATCGGCGGACAACAGAGGAGAAGAATCTGGATGCTGATCTCAGGCCTAGGCATCTTTCAGCAGCTGAGCATAGCTGACGAGAGGTAACATAGCTGTGGATGAAGGAGTGAAGGTAAAGTGGCTCTGGATGAAGAAGTGAAGGTAACGTAGCTCTGGATGAAGGAGTGAGAGTAAAGTGGCTCTGGATGAGGGAGTGAAGGTAACGTGGCTCTGGATGACATACAACATTTCCAGTCACTTTTACCGATCAATTTTATTGTAGTCCAATTACAACCCCCCCAAAAAATAGAAAAAGAAATCCATTATATGATCCATTTGTCCCATTTATAACTGTGTTCACATAAATCTGTTTATGACGATAATGACCAAACTATGGAACTCAATGGATGACACCAAATCTGAGCTGCACAAGGAGACAGTGGAGAGGAAAACCTCCATCGGAACCAGGACCAGGAAAGAGCTATTTTTGTGAGAAAAACTTTGGCTTCTAATCTGGAATTTTCAGGAAGTCAATGAAGAGATGATACAAGGGATTTCCGATGATATTTCTTATCAGAACCATCTGCCGCATACACAGGCCCACATAATCATATGTAACCCCATAAATAATAATTTTCTTGCCCAGCCATCATTGTACAGTGTCATAAAAAAGGTCATCTTCACACATGGAGTAGCAAACTGCATAAATATTGAACCTTAGATTTCAGTATGAGATGTGTTGCTTCACACTCTCTGCCTTTATTTGAAGCATCCCCTTATTTACAGTGGGACCCACTCATACATGTATAAACCTTCACATGAGAGCTAATCAGTGTAGTGAGGTCATTTCAATCAGCAATGGTAGGTGTATTACACTGCTTCTTCTGGTTTTACCTGTCCACTTTCCAGAAAGAAGAAAAAAAGAAAACTGTATCTCCAACATTATGAATGATTCTTAAAGAATAGGAGAAAGATGGCCCAATTAAAACATGAAAAAAGAATATTAAAGAATCCGGTGCATGTCGAACAACCTCAGTTACACACTAACCTGACAAGGGAGCACATGCTAAATGTCAATCAATCTTTAATTCATACAATCTCTGCCTGCTCTGTCCTCATTATGCAGCACACCTGCTTTGTTGTCCCTGCATATGCATTTATGCATGCGCGTACATTTGTATGCATGTGTGTGTGTTTGTGCAAGAAGGAAGAATTCTGAGCCAAGCTCCTTAGTAATCTCATCATGCTGGTAGCCTGCCTCAGTTTACATGCTGAGGGCAATGACTGACTGAAGTGTGTGTGTGTGTGTGTGCGTGTGTGTGTGTGTGTGTGCTAGGTTAATATGTCACTCAGCTGGAGGTTCTGGTAAAAGCTGACTTTTTGTGACACCCCACACTGCACCAGTGGTGCTGCTTACTGTGTTTGGGAGTGTGTGTATTTTTGTGTGTGTATGCGTGTGTGTGTGTGTTGTGTGAGCGAGGAAGAGATCCAGCCAAACTTCCACCCCGGTGTGAGTCACAGTGGAAATACCCTCTCACTGTTAAACGAGCCCATCCGTCAGCAGTGGAGCTTTATTCTGCATAATGTCTCCACTGTAGAGACCACACACACACACTTCACTGACACACACTCACACTCAAAACGAAGAGTTTCAAATCATTAATCTCTGTAACTCACCCCCTTAACCACCCAACCTTTGTTCTTCTGTCCTTCCTCCCTCTGGCAAAGTCAAGTCTTCCTTAACCAACACAGACCCCCATACCACCAGTGTGTGTGTGTGCGTGTGTGCATACTTCTTTGTACCTGTAGGCCAGGCAAGTGTTTGTACCTGATCTGCAGTGTGACTGTACTGTTAATGAATTTGTGCACATGTTGCGCTGAAAGAACAGAAACACACAAACACTGAGATGCAGAGGTGTGTGTGTGTGTGTGTGTGTGTGGGATGTGATAAAAGAAAGTCCAAATAAAGTTGTGTGACTGCCAGCAGCAGGCCTGCAGCCAGCTCACTCCAGAGGATACTGACCCCCATGTTCTGTCTCACTGCTTCTCAAATGGGGGTACATGGACCCCGTGTGGTACTTGGAGACATTCCAGGAGCTACGAGAGGAAATGGAACAAAAAGAAAAATAGAGTTCTGTACATGTTTATTACAGTGTCATGAATATTTCAATAAAATATAACTGTAGGCTTATAAACTAAAATTTACATTCAGTATTAAATTTTGACAGTTTTTTGGACACATTCTAGCACAAATGACATCACTTGTCAGTCACTTGTCAAGGCAGAATTAAGAGTCAAAGAAGTCAAATTAAGAGGTAAAGAGAGAAGACAAGGGAAGTCCACAAGCTGTAAGCCATTATGGATCCAATGTGGGTAGAAAGCAGCCAACAGCAGTACGAAGCCAGCACATCTTCAGCAGCAAGCTTTACAAGATAAAACAACAGTATTAAAGCAACGATAAAGCTAAAATAGTCAACAAACATTGGAGTAACATACATTCAATTCAACACAATAAGAAAAACAAGAGAAAAGGAGGGGACAATAAAACATTCAAATATTAAAAGCTGATCTAAAAAGGTGGGTCTTCAGGAGGGATTTAAAGCTATTCAAGTCAGTGCAGTCACAGAGGGATCGGGGGAGGGGGTCCAGAAAGAGGGGGATGCAACTGAGAGGGCTCTGCCCCCCCAGGTATCCGCTGAGCGAGGGCACGGGTGGGAGTGTACGGGTGGAGCAGATCAGCGAGGTAGGAGGGGGCAAGGTTGTGAAGGGATTTGAAGGTGAGGAGGAGCAGTTTGAACTGAAAGCGTTAGGGGACGGGGAGCTAGTGCAGGTTCTGGAGGACAGGGGTGATGTCTTCATGAGGACGGGTTTGAGTGAGGATGCGAGCAGCAGAATTCTGGATGTTTTGGAGTTTATTGAGAGCTTTGGAGTGGAACTAAAAAGAATGCTGTTACAGTAGTCGAGGCGAGAAGTGGCAAAGGCGTGAATGAGGATTTCAGAAGGCTTTGCGGAAGAGAGAGGAGCGAAGACGGGTGTTATAACGAAGACGAAAGAATGCTGTTTTGGTGATGTGGTTAAAATGGGGTTCGAATGTAAAGCTGGTATCAAATATCATTACAGATTACAGATGGGAGGGGAGGGAGACAGGATGCAGTTATCAACAGTGATGGAAAAGTGAAGGGACTTGGTGATTTGGGGCCGATCATGATGACGTCTGATTTATCACAGTTCAGTTTGAGGAAGTCTTTTTACATCCAGACTCGAATTTCCATCAGGCAGTTGGTGATAGTGGTGGTAGTTATAGAGGAGATGGTTTTAGTGGAGATGTAGAGCTGGACGTCGCCAGCATAGCAGTGGAAGTTGAGGTTGTGACAACGGCTGATGTTGCCGAGAGGGAGAAGGTAGCGAATGAAGAGTAGGGGACCAAGCACCGAACCGAAACTGCAGAGAGGTCAAGGAGGATGAGAATGTAAAGATGTCCAGAGTCTGAGGAAAGGGGGAGATTGTTAGTGACTTTAAGAAGAGCGGTTTCTGTACTGTGTTTATTGCGGAATCCAGATTGAAAAGTTTCATAGAGGTTGTTGGATGTGAGATGTGAAAGACCAGTCCTCACAGATTGAACATGCAGAACAGAATTTAATGTTCCTTTCAATGGAGATATTCCCACACGCGTTTATATGACCTATTATTTGGCTGGGAAAAGGAGTAACCCAGGGGTAATATTCTGGCATATTCGGGTTTCTGCCGTTGTTCACATGGCCGTGCGTAACCAGGTTATTGCTCATTTTCCGGTTATGAAAGGGTTGTTGGTGCATGTGAACACAGTCAGTGACTATAAATCCGCTTCATGAATACCTCACCCCACTGCCTTCAGGGTGCAGACAATGCTATGCTGTAAGGCTGGTTTTGGTAAAAGCCTTGTGTCCGCAGTCCTCGCTGCCCTTAATGTCAGGCCCTGCTGAAGATGCATGGCTTGTTTTTGTTTAGATATGTTTTTGTGCAGGTTTGACTACTTGGTGAAGGGAGACAGGGGAATTTTCCTGCAGGCACAATGAAGTCTTAAGTCAATGTAAAAACCCTTCACCACATCATCAAAAGGCCCAGAGGCTTCTTCATCATCGATGCCGGACAAAACTGCAGAAAATCTAAAATCAGATAATATCTTTGTCAGAGAACAGCTTCCTACAGGATTGATGAAATGCAAACAGATGTTATTCATCAAGTTGATCAAGATAAATCCCCAAGTGTGAGTGGAAATCCACATAACCTGCTGCTTTTGCTCAATAGGTTGATAGAGAAGGAGTATATAAAAAGCTATTTTGCACAAGTTTGAAGGGAATTCAACCAGAGAGGACATCTTACGTCTTTGGTTACAACCTTTTAAAAGCAGCCTAAGCTTTAGGAATAGGAAAAAGTTTTCCATGAATTCAAGGCATGATTGAAATATTTATTATTAAAAAAAAAAAAGAAACATTTTTTTTTTTCATTTAGAAAAGTAGGTAAAACGGGCACTGATGGTTCAGCGTCATGTTTACATGTAGTGGTTGGAGCTACAAAGCTGAAAAGTTTGACAAACCATGTTCTACTGTATCTACAGTAAATGATCGTCTCATTGATAAGTGCAGGAATCCCTGAATGTGGGATAGAATGGATGATGGAGTACAGAACCATCTGATTCTGTCATCAGTACATTACCAAATTGTATTCTCCGTGATGCTGGACGTTGGATTTCCTTAAAGGGACAGGGTTTAACTAATGTGACTTTTAATTTGATTTACATGCAAAAATCCAGTAATATGTTTTAAATACACATTTTATCTTAGTCTTATCACAATTTCATCCAAATGAAAATGTTTTCGTAGCTTAGAATGAGTTATTAATTAATGCATAGGCGGCAGCGTACACAACTAACAGCTACCATATTGCATTGCTACCTTTGGGTAGCTGAAACGGGACAAACTTGTTAGCCCTATGAGTTTTACTGCAGCAGTGTATCCCAGTGTGATGTCTGGGGAAGAGGAGGACGAACTTTTACTTTTCCCATTGAAAGGGAGAAGGAAAAAAAATTACCAAGAAAAGAAAAAGAATGAATAAAGGAGAAAGGAAAAAGGAGAGTTTACATCGGCGTAGCTACCAGATGGAGATAATTCCTGAAAACTGAGGCGGAGGTTACAGCTTTCTGCCTGGCAGGTAAGTTCATTCAGTCTAACAGTGAAGTTTGTTTTGGTTTTATGTTAGAAACGGGGCAGGAAGGTCCAGCAGCCACTTTAACCTCCCGTTTGCTCCCGTCATTTACTGTCACTGCTAAACGGCAGAGACGCTGATTTGTTAGCCTACAGTGGAAAAGCTCTGTTGCTATGGTTACAACACAGAAATTTCCGCTTGTAGCCACAACAGGTCTGCTAACCTTGCTTTACCTGCCTCTTCCTCTCCTTCTTCCTCTTCCTTTTCATTAATCAGATCAACTCTAAGTCTGCAGGAAAAAAAATATTTCAAATGATAACATTAGCTATTAACTATTAGCATTTGCTTTTAGCATTAGCTATTAGCACTAGCATGGTACCAGATGGAACGGCATGCTTATAACTTATCAGCATCAATAAGGAAAATAAGGTATTGTATCGTTCTTTAGCTTATCACCTGACGGGACACTTCAACTTGTGCAAGATATTGATGTTTCCACATATATGACTCCCGTAGTTTCGGTAGTGGTAATAACCCACTTAAGCGATGAGGTGCCCGAGCACCGCACGGTTGTTTACATACAATTATTGCACCACTAGATGGGAGAAATTATTACACACTGGGGCTTTATGTGACTTTATTAAAGAGCTGTAGCATCATGTAGCATCAGGATCCGTCTACAGAGCCTCACAGATCCTGCTGCCTCCTGTAATCCCAGAGAGAAACCATTATGTTACCATTTCATGCCATATGCTTCATCTGATAGTATCACGTTATGGTAAAAGGTTTGTTTAAAACCCTGATGTACAGAACATTGTACATGTCGTAATATTTTTATCGGTGATGTTGGTGTAAGCAAGAACTTCCCGGAAAATAAAGCACTCAAAAAGATAAGTGAAGCAACACAGTGTTGTTTATATAAAGGAAACAGCAACTGTATCAGTAATTAAAGTTAAAGGTTTTATTTGTGTTAATGTGAAGATTTTATGTCTGGAAAAACATTCATTGTGTTAATAGAAACACTGAATTAAAATGGAATAAATACAACACCATCATTTTCTATATATCTATATAGTGCAAGCTAATAAGGTTTCATTAATGGTTATTGATAGAATAAAACTGAAAATATTCTGACTCTTCTGGCTGCTTGTAAACCCAAAACTTTGGTGGAAAAGAGAAAAAGCATAAAAAACAGGCTATTGAATATGATGTAGCAGCTTTTTGCCTAATTGCTTAATTGAAAAGCTGAATGATAGATGGTATGAGAAGAGCCGGACAGTTTCAAATGAAGAGAAAGAGAGAAAAAAAAAGGTTCCAACATGTAACTATGAAGAATAAATCAGAGCCTGGGTAATGACAAGCAGTGTGAGCAAGGCTTTACCTTATTTCATGCTCCCGTGTAATGAGAGTGATATTTTCAATCTGCTTCCACAGTTACATAACACCCAGATGGTGTTAGATTTACCTCAGCATACTGTCCTTGTGTTGTATCTCTGCTTTTGTTCAGCCTGCAGCCACAGGGCCCACACAGAGCTGCACATACACCACCAAAATACCTCAACTCAACTTTCTACACAGGGTTTTAGGTGTAATTATCTGTATGTAAATGCACTGTACATTAATGCAAATTCTGTGAGAAAATGTTTGATTTTCTTGATAAAGAAAAAGAGTTTTAAATGAGAAATGTTTGAACTGCTAAAGCACAAAACCTCAAGCAGCAACGGCAGTTTCAGCACTACGTGCGTCTCTGTGTGCACGAGGAACTCCAGATTTAATACCTTGTAATTGTTTAATTAAAAATCCATTACACAATTACAATACATATCACTGTTGTATAGTTTAGTGTGACATTTCAGATAAAGAAGAAGCCAAGACACAGAGGCACATTGTCTTGACATAATCCCTGCACTAAGGGGGCAGAAGCCCCTCATTCTTTTCCCTTGACACTATCAGCCAGCAGCCACGGAGGCAAATCCCACTGTTGTTGGAGGAGGACAAGGAATTACTTCCTGTGTCAGATTAGGGTTATCATAGCTAGGCCGAGAGTTATTATTATTGTGAAAGATAGAGATACTTGCATACACGCAGACACACACAAACGGAGTGGAAGATATAGGCCAATAGTATTTACAGGGTTATCAACCCATTCTAATGTCGGATAATCTGCACACTGGGGCAGTTAGTTGGCAGCTGGATTCTTCACGGGGAATTCATGCAACAGAAAAACCACAACGTACAAATTAGCAAACACATTCTATAGAAAGAAAACCCAAACAATAACAACAGAACGCTGTCCATGACTCAGATACGCTAAAAGAAAGAGAGCAGAAAGAACAAGTGACCAGAAAGAGCAAGCGAAATTGGAAAGAAAAGGGAATATACATTTAAATAATTAGCTGAAAAAATCATATCTTCATCTGGAGCACCCCACCCTCTGTCAAGGCCATTACCCCATCTGAGCCACATCAAAACATCACGCTGTCCTTACAGTTCGTCTTCCATATGTTTCATGACTGGCTTGAAAGTGTTAATGGAGTGAGACAAACAGAGAAAGAAAACATGGATCACACTCTTCTGATGAGGTGAGTGTGTCATCATTAAACTGCTACCTTTGATGGTGAACACCTTCCCCTCCTCTTTCTCCAGCTAAACCTGGAAAAACATCCATCCCAGAATGACTTTCTTCCCCCTTCGATCTTTCATATTGGCTTCTCTTTTTAACAACAGTGTTAATAACTTGTAGATTTGTTGCTGCCGCTGCTGCTTATTCTGACGGCTAAAACAGCTTGTTGTCCAATCAATAATAATTACACGATGAAAGACCATTCCACTAATGATTTTACACAGGAGACGGGGTTATAAACATTGCTCTTTTGTATAGGAAGTCAAAAAACGAAAAGATGAAGCTGTAATGGAATTGAAAATTTGAAGAAGTGGATTTTTTATCTTTTTTTAAAGAAATCACAGTGATGAAGACGCAAATGAATGAGTTACTTTGACTGCACTGCGGCGAGATGTTGCATGCCACAAACAGATTGTAAAAAACCTTTACGAAATAAGACATGGTGTCGCGATCACAATTAGGCTGAAGTAGACGAGACTAAATCACACCTTAATGATCCACATGAGCAGGTATTACAGGAGACCCTTACAGAAACAAACAAGCCAAACAAATAACTATATCTATATAATCTACATATGTTTCTGCTTTCTGTATATCTACCAGTGTTTAGTTTGGTAGTTAGGCAGCACAGTTATAGGGAAGTAAATGACTTTCTGTAAGATCTTGTATGTGGCTTTATTAAGGCATCCTTCACAAAAACAGCCCCCTGATGAAGCCCCCCGATCATCACTGATTCTCCTCTAGTTTATAGTCAGCCCTGCAGGCCTCTCCAGGTCTCCCTCTAAGCATAAAACCACTAGGAGTTGGACAAGGCTGAAAACTGGACTCAGAGAAGACGACCTTAGTCCAGTTCCTGTGGTCTCTTTCAGAGCCTTGTCTGAGGTCTTTGCTTTTCTCTGATTCAGGAGAGTTCAGCATGACTCCAGTTTTTCCTCCCTCTGTACACTGTTAGAAATAATGACTTAAGTGTTGGTATCTATCTATCTATCTATCTATCTATCTATCTATCTATCTATCTATCTATCTATCTATCTATCTATCTATCTATC
>JBBDHI010000015.1:27969844-27985471 GCA_037177115.1 Craterocephalus stercusmuscarum
ATTCCTACCCATTGATACCCCTGTGCTGACAAATGTACATCTACATTTCGATACAGACGATATATCTCCATCTAAATCAATATCTCAATATCTATATCTAAAGTGGTGAAAGAGCAGAACATGTCAACAGCAAGATGTGCAGCCTTCATTTTTGTGTACTTCACATTCCTTCTTTACACGCGTAGAAGACATGAAGGATAGAACTTACGACTGGCTTTTCTCTTTGTGAGCCTTTTCACCTTTTCCTATTTTAGAAGCTCTCAGAAATTCTATTTCCTCTTTGAATATTAGAAATAATGACTTAAGATGAAATAATAATCTCCGTTAGGCTCAGAGGGGTGGAAAGAAAAGAGGCTTTGTGACTGAGTGATTTAGAGAAAAGACAGAAGAAAAAGAAGAGGAGTGATGGAAAAAGCCAACACTCATTTTAATTAGTAAAGTAACTGAATAGATTTTTTTTTGGAACCTTTGTGATGCGGTTGAGGGAATGAGTGGCTTGGAGTTGTCATTGTGATTGTGATGCTGGTTCATCACCATGGTAACATAGCTAATGAGGAAAACCTCCAATCAAAGGACTGTAGTTTGGCCAAATCTAAACATTGTTCTGAAATCTGAATAATTTGTTTTAATATCAAACATATTTTTTTGCATCAGATGATCAGAAGCTTGAAATCAAAATCTGAATCCCAGAACATGAATTTCTGTTTTTAGAATAACTTTTAGAAAGTGATTTATCACTTAAAGCCTCCTTTACAAAATGTCATATATTTTGTTTGATAGGAATAAATAAAAAGCAAACAAAATCACTTCATTTCAGGATTCATTTCACATACTGGAAGAGACAGAGGATAAATTGGTTTGTCTCCAGTGAAGATGTGTGGCAAGACAGCTCTCTTAATTTTTTTTTTTTTTTCTGAGAGGAGACGATGATACATTTAAGAGTTTTTTAAGCGTTTTTGTGGATCTTTTTGTTCAATCTATTTACACACAGAGTATTTTCACATAGATCATTCAGCGTATCCAACAGCACCCTGCCACCATGTGCTCTTCCACCCATGAAAAATGTTCTACACCTGCCACTGCTGATTTTCTTTTTTTTGGTTTTTAAGCTGCGTTCTGAAAAGTGCTCGAATAAATGAGTCTTTTCAAGGCCATTTAAAGCCCAAGGCTCTTCTTAGGGTTCTGCTGAAAGTATTGATTAGTTCTGTGTACAAACATAATTGCAGATGCCACTGTGTTAAAGTAACTAGAAAATTTTTATGCATTTCTTAGTTTACAAGTCATTTGAAAATCTTCAGCAGTGTACAAAATAAGTCCAGAAAACCATGAATCCCAGTTATCTTTGCAAAGATTTATGGTGCTGAAGTGAAACTGAGTAAAGTTCCAGGCTGTTGGACAGAGATAGCAAGATAGAGAGAATTTGGGACAGACTCGCTTCCATTGTCTTTGAAATCATCTCCAGCTCAAAATCTGGATGTTTCGTTAGGGATGTTATTTAACCTAAAAGTAGCTAAAAAGTGGACAGAATCTCAGCAAAATGTGGCTCTGGGTATAATGCTCACACATGTATAAACATAGAAATATATACCTTAAATCTGTGTATCTGTACGAGGAGGAGTTGTAGCTCCTGAGACTGAGATGAGGACACATTTGCATGTTTGCTGCCTGCACAGTGACACTGCAGCTGGTTGGCCAGTGTGTCATGTGTGAGATGTGCTTGAAACATTTCCCACAATGATGAAAACACCATTTTCTCTGATAGAGGCCAAGAAAACACACACACACACACACACACACACACACACGCACACACACACACACACACACACACGCACACAGCTCTGTCTCTTTCCATTGAATGTTCATCTTATGTCTTTTATTTTAAAGGTTGCTTTTACCCACCTCATACTTGCCCTTTTGTTAAGATTCTAATTTCCTTGTTCTCCCAGCCAATGAAAAGAGCTTAATGTGTGTTTGTGCTTGGCAGCTTGGAGGGTTCAAGTCAAGGCTGCAGTCAGAGCTTTCTCACTTCAGGAGCTGCTAACACACCAAAAACAATTTCATTTGTCATGGTGTCAGTGGATAGTTTCCCAGCTCCATGATGGGGTGTAAGCCTGTTTTAGAGGATTTTTTTCTCTCTAGCCTGGATGTGTTGAAAGGCTTGTTGAAAAGAATCTATGAAATCAGCCCATGAAGACAAACATCCACACAAACGCTTTTTGCTTCCTATATTCAAGCAAAAACATTTTTCAAGCGTAAATGGGACATGTTTAAGGAACATGAGCTGCAGCTTCAGGATGTAACACCAGAATGATGGTGGAAATGATAGGATAGTCCTGGTTGACTCACAAGGATTTGCATAATCTCGCTAAGTCTGTTAATGTCTAGTTTTTAAGTATTTAAGTTTAAACAAAATTATTTGGGCTTACTAAAATTTTAATAGGAGCTTAAACTCTACCAGACAGGCTCCGTCCCACTGCACCCATCTCCCTAGACACTTACACTCCTGTCACTCCTTTTTGTGCATCCATGCAAAGGTCAGCGACTGATTCATCCTGGGATGGAGGAGCACGATGGTGCCATATTTCAAAATGGCCTTTCAATTTGAACTTTTTGAGAAAGTCCTTTTTTTAGCTGCTCAAATGGATTCATTTTAAGATAAAATTGTTTATGCTAATTCATCATAAACAAAACACATATGCTAATTAGCAGGAGCCTGCATATTGAATGATAAATTCATTTATAATACAAAGATATAGAATATTAATTGAGTTCTTTTCCAAAATGCGAATTTTACAGTTTTCAGGAAAATGAGATTATATACCGAAACCCTACACTGGTTTGCATTAAGAACCTCATTTTCTAGTACATTTTCAACAAAGAATTTGGCATGAAATGTTACTAGAGCACTGAGAAGGTTCACTACACAGTAAAATGGCATGACAAGCAGTTTTTTAAAATTGGCTTTTAGAACTCTACATGTTTGGACTGGGTAGCTCAACAATACATAAAAACAATACACAAACATAAAAATTATAATGTTAACTATTTGTTATAAACTTTGTTTAAAGTGCATGGTTTAAAGTGTAAATTTCCAGTTCTCAAGGTTTTATGAATACAAGATACTGTTAAAACATTCAATCACACAGAATAAAGACATGATGTGGCACATGTATAGGGCTAAACAAATATAAACTGACCAGATGCAACAGGAATGAAACACAAAAGCAAGGCAGACACATCCAGATGCTGCTACATGCTCATGCATTGATGAGTGTCATCAAGTATTGTGCATTTTTGTGATTTGTTTTTGTGCAAATTTAAATTTTGGGTGTACTTTTTAGATATTTGTGCGTGCATTTAAGCAAGTGCCCCAAGTTATGTAGGCTACAAAATGGTTTATTTAGTGAGCTGTTGTTATGTGATGATGTTCAGGCGGTTTGATTGGCTTCACACTAAACTTAAGGTATGGAATTTTTCAATTTTTGAAACTTTCTGAAAAGCATAAACAAGGTGGTGACTGAACAATGAGTGATGTATTGTTCTGTTTCATTGTCAGCTAATAATGTTTTAGATTAATTTATTCTTGGTTTTTATTCCTTTGCCTTCATCAGACATGTTATGTCATGAACCATTATCGCTTTTTCATTATATTTGATCTAAATTGCAGAGCTGTCCGTGTTGGACAGTTCTCTTTGTGTAGCTCTGGTGGTGGCAAAGCATGGACACTTCCTGATGAATTCAGAATCAAATGATTCAGGAAAAAGAGATTCTAAACACCTCCTCAAGCTTTGCCCATGGCTCAACAGGAGACACAGCAGGAGTGTACTGATCATGCACTGAAAACCCTCCCACTGCATCAGCAGAAAAAGCTTTGGTTTCAAATTGCAGGAAAAGACAAATTCAACTATATTTATAAGCAAGAAGCGAAATTACAGGCTTCAAGCTTTTATTCTTTAATTTTATGCAACTCAAAATATCATAAAATTTAATGGCGCTTTCAATTTTTTTACTCCTTTGAAGATAAGTGCTGTTGAGCTAATTTACCAGAGATACCATCATATTTTTCTAAATAAATTTATTCATTCAGTATTTAATCCTGTTTTTAAGTTGTTAAGTTTTTAAATTAAATTGTATGTATTGCATTTTTGTATACAGGTTATAGAAAGAGCAGCTCTTCTCAGGGTTCCAACATGGACAACTACCCCCAGCCAGCTTGCAGGGTGACTTTTACCCTTGAACACTCAAATAATTGAGACTAACTGCTCAGCAGCATTTTAGTTTTCTTCACTATTGAGCTCCTACTGGGTGTTCTGGGCAGCTGCCAGGGTATATGCATGACTGGCTGGAGTATACATGGAAGGTTGAAAACAGCTCAGAGGATAGAGCATGGAAAGCAAGCTAAAGAGGAATGGTCTGATGTTTGCTGGACCTGACTGTGGTATGTTTCCTACATCTTTTTAGCCCACAGTTTGTTCAGAAATGATCTAAACATCAAGCAAAAGATGAAAAAATGAAATTCTTTGCATTTGATTGTAATATCTTCTCTTTTATTTTCATATCAACCACCTGTTTATTAGTTCAGGTTTGAATTCACCTGGTGCTTTTACAGCAGACTGAAAGCTAACATCACGGTGTTAACTGACTCCTACTTCTCTGGGTTTGGCCTGGATGAGATCCACTACATTCCTTTACACGGCAATGCACTGAGCTCTGTGCATTGCAGAGGCCTAATTTGACAGTAACCAGAAATCCAAAACTCTATATTTGTACAGTTCTTGTCTGCTTTGTCTCAACGGAGAGCGAACTTCACACTCAGATATTGTCAAGAGAATCTCAGATTGCTGAGACAAATCGTACATGTAAATGCTTTAACAAGTAGAGCCAAGGGTGTCATCAGCCTGTCTACCCAAGAGCACTTCTATGTAATTGAGCATTTAAAATGGCCAGGTTATTTTTGTTGTCATCCAGAAGGAGGAAAAAATGAATGGTCTGATTTTGGCTTTATGGTGCATCAGTTAATGTGGCAGCATCCAAGTGGCTGGAAGCAGAAATCAGTGTTGCATCTTTGTGCAGCTTTGTGTGTCGACAGCCGAGACATCAGTGTAATGGACTCTGTGTTGATTGAGAGGCACGATGGAGGAGTTCGGGGACTAATAACTATTATGAAATTGATAACCTTGGC
Organism: Craterocephalus stercusmuscarum; assembly: GCA_037177115.1. Taxonomy (NCBI): domain Eukaryota; kingdom Metazoa; phylum Chordata; class Actinopteri; order Atheriniformes; family Atherinidae; genus Craterocephalus; species Craterocephalus stercusmuscarum. The sequence goes on from JBBDHI010000015.1 coordinate 27,975,030, forward strand.
AGGCGTCTGCTCAATTTGCACCTGCTACTGTTTTCAATAAAACAAGAGAAAAGCAACATCATTAAAAATTATGCCCCAAATATGAACCCACTCCATTTTACTCTGTCATTTCCATTTCACTATAACAATAGCTAAGCAGAGCTGGGAGTGGAAGGACTGCAATGATAGGCTTGTGACTCGGAGATCTCTGATTTAAATGGCTGCTTCATTTGCTGTTTCCCAGTCAGTGTAATGAAAAAGAAAATCTCTCAAAGTGATGTGACCTTAGAGCTCTTTAATTGTTGTTTGTACCATTCATTATTAATAGCCAGTAGCTCTTTGCCATCTATGAGACAGCTTCAGACCCAAAGACTTATAATGCCTTATTTTATATTTATAACATGCTGCTTACATAGCTTACAATCAACATGTTTATTTTATTTTATTTTATTTGGTTTAGTGAAGGAATTATAACTACTTGGTTTTCAGGCTGTAAAATGTCCATGTTTCTTGGTATACTAAATTCAGTATGGTAATTGTGGTGGCCACTGGATTACAGGGAACTCATTGTCATGTTGGAGATGATCTGAGCTTTGTGACATGGTGCATTAGGGCCAAAACTGGGACAAGAAGATGGATGGATCCATGCTTTCATTATGCTTCCAGCACATTCTGAGCCCAGCATGTAAATGTGGAGCTGAAATGAAGACTCATCAGACCAGTTTATCAAGTTCTGGTGAGTGTCTGTGAATTGTAGCCTCAGTTTCCTGTTCTTAGCTGACAGGAGGGGCCCCCAGAGTGGTCTTCTGCTGCTGGAGCCCATCTGCTTTAAGGTTGGATGTGTGTGTGTTTAGAGATGCTGTTCTGCAGACCTTGGTTGGAATCAGAGCTTACTTGTTACTTGAACATCATGTCATCTTCATCATGTCTATAGGACTAGATGTGTTGAGTTGCTGCCGTTTGATTGGCTATTTAGATATCTATGTTAACAAGAAAAAGAGACTGACGATTCCCTCCACAGAAACAGATGACAGGGAAAACATAGAGACCTGCTTCATACTTTATAAGTAAATACAGGTGAAGCTCCCACATGCTGCAAGAATCCTGAACGTAGGAGGCTAACAGTTAAGAGTGTTTAGGAGCTGCAACATCATCATCTTGTCATCATGCGCTCTGTCTGTCTGGCTGGTTATATCAGCTGTTTGACTCATTTCTTTTCCCTGTCAAAAACCACCATTACATTTTCTCTGGTTGTCCTGCCGGGTCACTCAAAATGTTTTCAAGCATTTTATCATATTTTCACCAAATAAATTCATGTAGCTTTAAATGTGTAAAGAGAACACTGGCCTCCCTTTTTCTCTTGTTATCTGAAATCCTTTTAAAGAGATTGGTTAATTATGATATGATAACAGACGTGAGAGATGTTTAGTGGATGGTCAACATGTTATTCTGTGTAAACAAGCTTTGTATGGCATATTAACCAAAAGAAAAAGAAAAAGCTTTCAAATTCAACTCTTATTATTTTCAGACAATAAAGCCAGAGGCTGCTTTGTGAGGGGAGATTGACACAGAAGCTGCAGTGGCAAGAAAAGAATGGAATAACATTTCATGTTCAGCATGTGCTATTTCTTTAGGGTATTCAGTACACTTGGAATGAAATATCTCAAGGTTTGTTACAGGATTGTACAAGTTTAGCTTTTTAGTGCAGACTTTATTCTCAGACAATTCCTCAGCAAAACAAGTCACACAAAATTCTCATAAAGTCAGAATGAAAACTGAGCACACCTTCTTTCAGTTCTCAGCGTTTATATATCAGGACATAACAAAGAAAGATTCATCTGGTTTGTGACCAGGCCTCTGATTAAGTAAATACAACATCAGTTAAATAATGATACATGTAAAATTTGTTTTTATTGATTTGTTAAAAACTGAGCCAGATGCAGAAACTGCATGCGTAACCGAGTCTACCCTTATTTTACAGATTTTCTGCTGTTTGGTATCATGTGCTTGTTGCAGGCTGATAGCCTCATATTTAACTCTGGAATACTTTGTTAACCAGAGGAGTTCATGCTCCGCTCATGACTGCAAAGTATCCAGATCATCATCCCTTTGCCACCATATATGTATATGAGGTTCTTTGCAAATATGCTGTTTAGCTTTTTCCAAACATGCAGATTTTTTTCCACCAAATTATGAAGTCCGGTTCACTTTAAAGTGGCCTTACAACCCTTACATCTCCTCCTTCTCTACAGATGTTTTCCTCCTTGGCATTGTGTTAACACACCTGAATCCTGCAGAGCAGCAAAATGATGCTTCATAAAAGTGATGATTCATCAGGAACTTTAGTTAGCAGCTGCTGGCTGTTACTGACTCTCTTAATTCCTTTAGAAGCAGTGACTGAAGTTTTTTACTCATTACTTATAATATTAATGTCTCTGTGAATATGTTGTTTTCTGAAGTTGTGCTTAACAAAATTCTGAATTGAATTGTCACTCCTGAAATCCACTTGATCATTGAGGCTCCCCAGCACCATCACTTCTATCATCATCAGTGTCTCAGGAACGGTAGCGTGTAACTCTGTGGGTAAACTGTGATGGATAACTTACCCTTTAGGTGATTTACGGAAATTTCCAGGTATTTAAATTCATCAAAGAGTTTTCCATCAAGGCACATGTAGTTTATTCAGTGCCTCTCTCTGGTAAATCCACCATGGTGATCCAGGATAACACCATTATTTGTCACATCTTCATCACTATCTCTATTTATACCTGGACATGACGATGAAGCCGCTCCCTGTGAAGTTTTTCCAGTCACAGTGCTTAGATTGAGGGTAATGTCCAATCAGGAGCAGCCAAAGATCAACAAGTGAACAGAAAGTTCTAGAAGAAAAACAGTGGTCCTCTGTGGCTGAAAGAAGCTGAGCTGGAGCTGCTTTAGTGGATAGGAGAGAAATAGTAGCAGAAATAAGTGAAAGCAGGACAAATGTCATAAATTTACATCATTGTAGTCTCATCATCTGACCACATAGTGTGACAGCTGAGGTCCTGTCACCATGTGGTTGATGGTGCATCCTGCCACATTCTGGTGTAGTCAGCAGGATCCATGTAGCACTAGAGGTGGGTCCATGGATTCCTAATGGGCGGCAGGCTGCTGGGAGAATAAGGACATGCTTGTGAAGATGGGAAGAGATGTGACAGTTGACGTCCTGTCACTATGCCTCCGACTGATCATGCACCCTGGCTACGTGGCCACAGTGATCCCTTTGGCTGAATTGCCTGGGGTTCAAACTTTGCCCAGGCTCTCCTTCATCCCTGTCACATTAGGGTGACCTGAAAAAACAATGTATGTATATTGAGTATTATTAAAAGGGTTGAGCTTCTTCGTGTATGTTTTGAATAAAAAAGGCAGACCAACAGCAAAATATCATTTAGAGTTTTACAGGTTATGGGAAAAATAGATCTTATTGTGTCCTTACTGTATATGAACCATAAAAGTGAAGGAGGATTAGTAGGGTTAGTTAATATGTTTAACTAACCCTACGCTTAGCACTCTTACTTCACACCATGAACCAGATCCTCATACAAACCTTTTTAAATGTCTTAGTTTCCTCCAGAGTGGAGGCTTTCTCTCTTAGTTCAAAGGCAAACATCTCAGGTGTGTGGTGGTGTCTTCATGTTGGCTCAGAGAAGAACCGGCAAACTGTGCAGGGTTTACACATGACAGCCTGCACACGGGCCCATAACCATGGGGTTATGGGATCAAGTGGGTATAGACTAAACCGACCAAAAGAGTCCTGGGATATAAGGGGTAAACTAGGCTCAGTCTGCATGAGCAGCTGCCTATTTGAATTTAGCTCAAATTTGATAACATTTGTCTTGCGATTGTATCAGCATGTTAAATTCATATCTTCAAGAAAAAAACACTGTTTATATCAAAATCAGCTTTCATAAGAGTTTTATTACCAAGTAGATAGTAAATGTGATCACCTTGAGCAAAGGAGCTCATGTTCTTCAAGAATTTGTCTTTTGAAACGGGATTTCAAATTAAGCATGTTGGAGCAGATGCTGTTAGCAAAGCTGCTCTTTGCTTTCATTGTGTGTTTTCAGTCAAACCGTTTATTGAAGGAAGGAAACAAAGCTGCCTCATTAGAAACCGTATGAAGTATTGATCAGCATAACCAGCTAACTCTAAAGAGAGGGACAACACAGATTCATTATTAGAGAAAAATCTGCTGACGGTGGGACTGTGGCTTACACACTGTGGCAATCATTTATATTAAGTGGTGATTTGTCTCATATGTGGCGCCACTCAGCCCACCTACCTCTCTGTTTTTGTTTCAGCTCTAAAATTATGTATCAGTACTTTCAAACCATCTGTATTTGGGCTTCTGGGTATAACATCCCAAATAACTTAGTCCCTGCTAATCCTTGCAGGGACCTCAGTTAAAACCCAAGAAAGTATTCAAAGTGCGTCAAATGTTTGTCCTTTGTTTTACTGAAGTTCATTTTTAAAACATGAGGGGTCATGGCATTGAGTGAGTATGTAAGAGGGAGATGTGTGCTAGAGTCTGTAGGCGTGCCAAAGCCACACACAACTGCGTAATTATTCCTTTAGTTGACAAATGCTGGGAAAGCCTTGTGGGCACAAAAGCTTTAATTAAATTAGCAGGAAGGTTTACAAGTTTGGGAAACGGCGACTGTGGATGTTTCTGAGCTCCAAAACACAAGAACAGGCCGGTTTGGAGGATTCTGGCCAGGCAGGCCAAGGGCCCGTATGTTCTCTCTGTGATTTGTATGGTTTGTATCCACATGCTATCCTCCTTCATGACTCTGTTTGTGTATTTGTATGCGGCACAGGTTGTCAATTCAAACACAAAATGAGGAGGTTTTTCATTTCTTTCCTTTCAAAGAGCCCAAAGTGTGTTTACTCCCCATCAATAGCGGTAATGTTTAGTATAAACAGCAATTTGAGTAAGGTCACTGAGCGGCGGGAAAACAGAGATGGACAAGCAAGAGAAAGCATTTGTGAAGCAGGACAGTGTGTGAGTTGAATCCTTAGTGCCAGTGGGCTTATTTATCATTGCCCTCCGTTACTATGGGAACCGCCATTCTTGGCAAATCATACCGTAGGATGTTGTAGTGGTGTTTTCCTTTTTGCTTTAAGTTGGAGGCACTTGTCAGTTGTCTGTATTAGAGGAGGAAGGAAAGCGAATAAGATTTTTATTAAAAGAAGGTTGTCTCTTTAATTAGCAACTTAGTCAAGGATATGTTTGCTTCAAATTCAGCTTTTGTAGTTATGAGAAAGGCAAAGCACTTTGAGCATTGAAGTGAAATGTTTTGACATATTTCTGAGCTACATCTGCTTGCCTAATGACTTTTCTTTAGCATAGAGACAAGCTCATGGTTGCCTGGCTGCAGGTAAAAAAAACTGTTGTTAGCCCATTATTTTTGCCTCATGGGAATTGTTTAGATTCATTATTGTTACCATACCACTCCAGCAGTTTCTAAGACCTTTAAACATTCTCGAGTTGGAAAGAAAAATAATGAACAATAAGAGGATATGAGAGTATTCTACAACGTTGTTGTGACTTTGTTAATCTGATCCTGAACATTACACCACCCAGTCCTCGTCTCTGCTCCACTATCTTATTGCCTTTTCTAATATTGGGGTAATTTAGCCTCACACGTTTGAACCAGCAAGCAACTCTCAAGAGGTGGAAACTCATTTTTACAAGGTCTCTTGCGAGTGAAAACATCAGAATGGTTCACTTTCTATCACTTTCAATCAAATTGGAAACCTAGCAGTAATTGATATGAGGCATTGGCTAGACAAGGTTGTCAGATGGTAATGTGATGCTTCTGGACCTAAACCTTGGTCAATCCCGTCTCTCTTCCAAAGCCCAATGTACTGAAATCCTCAGCGCCTGAGTGCTAGAAATCAGAATGAGAGCAGGACAGAGTGGAAATATAAAGGATGAATTTTCAGGTAAATCGCTCAGCTGCTTCATTTAGAGGCGAAGCCCAAAGGTTTTAGAGTCAATTTCAATAAGCAGCAGTTTTAAGTCTGAAGACTACAACCCCCAGTCCTCTGTAGTAGTTTTAATGGGACGCCTGGAGTTTTCCAAATGACCTAAGGGTATATTCCCACCACGATAGTCCAGGGACTGAGTTTGATCGAGCAGAGTATTCCCAAAAGATTTGCACTACCCTTTGATTTGAGTTGCTTTCACACCTCACTTTACCAAGCACACCAGAATGACCTTGACAAGCATCTCACAGTTGAAACAAATGCTCACTAGGGGTGCTATTCCCTGACACAAGGTAGAGAAAGGATAACATGCAAGTAAACTGAGACCCCCGGTGTTCAAGTGACCCACAGTTCCTTTCTTTGGCCTGTACCTCAGCGAGCGTTCACAATGCCCCCAAGCACAAAACTGGACCAGAGTTTATTTAAAGTGGACCAAACCGCATCAGTGTGAAAACCAAAAACAGTTCCCAGCTTCATTACAAAGCCTCCCCATCTCACTATGCTAATATCTATTCATACCTTAGTCTAGATTTCTTATTGCACATGCAACTTAGCTGTACAGGTTCACCCAAGAATGCTCCTCCAACGCTCCATGGCTATCTGACCTCACCTTTCAGAAACTGTGGGCATTCTCAAAGCAGAAATCTGCACCTACTGATTTCTGATGATGTGCTGTAACACAAAGCAAACAGCTTATGGATACATTAACAAAGTTAAAGATAAGATTTTTATAATAGGGGGTTTTTAGAGCTGCAAATAAAACTGAGCTTATGTTAAATGTTCTCAGGACACCAGAAACACTTTTAAAAGTGGAGAGCAATAATTTTCATTATGTGTGGGGAGAGCAGGTGCTGTTATTATCAAGTCTTTTAATATCTGACATTTGGGCAATTTCCTCATCATTGCAAACACTGTATTTCCAACCGCACACCATTAACTCTTTTAGCATAAAATGAATGACAGGATGCTGTCACTGAGGATATCATTACTCCCTAAATAGTAAAAGTGATCAAACAAAAGAGGGAAATTGACTGTTTAATCTGCAGGAGGTTCATCCTTCAGGATCATACAGAGATTGAAGCCACATTTTTAGAGAATCAATCATTTATGCAGAGCCTCCTCGGTGCTTTGCACAGCTCTGCTGTCAGCTGTGAGTGGGCAGGACACATTTAACACCATGCTCAGAGGGACAAATTGTGGCTATTCAAAAGTCTGTTCAGTGGTGATGATGTGAATGGAATCATTTTGATTATTGTATGGTACATGGATGGGTTCTATGATGTCATACAGTGAAACACACTGGCTAACTTGGGTCAACAAGGCTCTTCTTGGACTGGTTCCTTCATGTTTAGGACTCTATCTTCAATGGACTCAAAGCTGTTATGCGATTTTTACAGTTTGACTCCCCCTTTGTGTGCTCAGCGAGCTCAGGGAAAGCTGCCCCATCAACATGAAACAGACTGCGAAATGACTTGGAGTTGTCTGGACTGATTTCATCTTAAGCCTTTTGCACCATCTGACAAATAATGTGAAACTACTGCTTGACTTTTTAACTTGTTGCTCTCTTCTGTTGCTTGTTAACCCTTTCATGCTGTGTCTATCATGTCTGATAGTTTATGAGACCTATTGCATCACAATATGGTGAAAACTTTGCTCAAAAACCTGTTGTATTCTGTATTATGTTTGTATTCTGCCCCCTGGTGGATATTTTTTGTATTACACTTATTCAGACACATAACATGAAACATTCTGTATCTATATGAATTTTTTTTATTTATTTGTTAAAAGGCCAAATAACTTCAGATTAAAAAAGATGAAATTTTTGTTTTAAATCGTATAATTTCTTGGGTCAGGCTTTAAAATAAAATAGTAGCAATGACATTACAGTAGGCACGGCAGTGGTCTTTAAACACACTCTGCATACTAATATCCCATCTTAGAAGCCAGTAAGTCACTTGCCACATAGTCCTGCTCCACAAAGTGGACATAGCAGAACACAGAGTTTTGGGTAACGGTCTTTGTGCTTAGTCTCCACAAATCTCACCCAGGAGCAAAAGGCAATATTTCAAAGCAGATCTCAAACAAACTACATTCAGTTTTATTTTATATGAAAACAAATTAGAGCTTTTATTTCTACTGCCGTATCTCTCAGACTTTATCTGTTTATTACTGAATCAACCTGAGTGTTTACACAGCAGACAGTAAAGTTTTGCTGTTGATTGCTGGCGTGTACTGCTGACATCTTGGCCATGTCCAGCTGCTGTAAAAGAAATCATGACCTTGGTGTGTTCTCTGCTTAAATAAAGTTTAAACATAGCCCGATATGAGCCAGGAGTTTTTCTTGCAATTAGCATACTTAGGTGACGGCGTTGTTATTATGTCATACCTGATTAGACAAAGCTACAACTCTTTTAGGTCAGAGTGAGCTTAAAACATCACAGTAACTTGTGGGCAACATTTCATTTACTTATTCTTTCACAAGTTCATGCTTTTTGAAGTAAACATTTGAGTTTTTTTCCCGGCCAGCAGCAACCGTGAGTGATATTGCACTTTACATCACCTTCTCACTTCAGATTCAGTTTTCTGACTTGATGGCTGGATCCATCTTTTATATGAGTCTATGGTTTTGATTCATTGGCTGTGTTTTGGTGATTGCGCTTTCAGCTGTATTGCGCTTTCAGCTGTAGCTTCAACATCACATCACAGCCCTGACTTGTTGAATGGTGGAGCTGCGCAATAAACCAGAACTAAATCTGATATCTAATTATTTCTAACTACAGATGACAACATGGTATTGTTCTTTCCAAACTGTCACTGCAGTTTCAAGATGACTCAGACAGAAAAATCTAATGAAAGATGATCAAGTGGACAATATTGGGCTGCATGCCTGTGTGGTGGTTAGCACAGGCGCCTCACAGCAAGAGGTTTCCTGGTTTGAATGTCAATGAGGGCCTCTCTGGGAGTTACCCATCAGATGTCCTGTGAAACATTTTCTCTCTGGAAATAAATTAAGTGGATTAACTTGTCTGATGGCTAGTTTTTATTTTTTTTTTCAGTCCCCCAAAGGAGACCTGGCTCTTATCAGACCTCACCTTTGCACAAGGATTTTCTTTTTCGTTTATTTTACATTATGAAAAGGCACCCTGCTGTGTCCCCCCTTCCTCCTCCATCCGCCTCAAATTATGGTAAGAGGGAGGAAAACATGTTTACTGTGCTTCCTTATTCTCTTTCTCTCTCTCCATAAGTTGACAGCACATCATAAATCCATCTCAGCCTGGAGGAAGAGCATCTCAAGGCTGCTGCTTTGCTCACTTAAAAAAATATAAAAAAATATATATACTCCAGAGATGGTGTATAGTGGTGGAAGAAGGAGGAGGAAGAAAAAGAAGGGAAGGAAGAGCAGGGAGAGGAGAAGGAGGAGAAGAGGGGGTGGAGGAGGCTCAAAGAGAATTATTCATCCGCTGTTTGGAAAGCAAGTTTTTCCAAATGAGGCTTGGCGAGCTGCTATAGCAACAAAGAGCTGCTCCCTGCAAGTTATGCATACATCACTGCCGTGAACACAGATCCCGAGAAGACCCTCACACATTCAAACATGTTTAGACTCACTTTGACAACAGACACTGAAAGGATTGGAAATACACTTTAAACATTCACGGAAACCTGTACGTGCACATGTATGTGCGTCTGCCTGGCGTGCTTTAATAAGAAGATGACCAAATTTGCATTTATGTGCCCACACTGCGCTGAAACAGGCTTCCAGAGGTTCAGTCAGTCCCTAAAATGAGCTGGTTAGAGACATTCCCACTGCCCCATCAGAACATCATCGCTGGAGAACGAGCCTTAGTCTATGAAAATAAATAAATAAAAGAATAATAATAAGGAAATATCACGGACCAAAGCTCCTGAAGGAGTTCACTCTGCCAGGCTCTTCTTATTCTCCTTCTTTTTCATTTAACCCATTATACCATGAGATTTCAAGATTCAAACAGTATGAGAAGGGCTGCTTGAGGAAGTCCTGAGTAGCACGAAATGTTGAATTTCCACTTGAAATGGGCTTTTTGTAGATTATTTAAGAGTTTTCTAAAACATAAAAACATTCCACAGAAGTATTACTCTGAAAACAGCCTCTTCATGACTAAAGCGAATCAAGTGCTATTGAGAGTCTGATGTTTCACAGCCTGAAAACCTTCTTCTTCTTCTTTGGAACCATTTTAATATCCATCTAATGGACTACAAAGTTTCTCCATAGTCAGTAGAAACAAATGAATCTGAAAATGTTTTAACATGAAGAAGATTTTGTGACTCATATGCATCAGGTTTAATCATAATCCAGTTATATTCAATCCTTTCATCCCTTATCTTAAAGGAGAATTTCGGTTTTTTTAAACCTGGGGTCTGTTGTCATCTTTCCTCTCATACATGTGAGTGAGGAGGAA
>JBBDHI010000015.1:28112305-28126348 GCA_037177115.1 Craterocephalus stercusmuscarum
GAGCAGGTTGAAATAAACTGTCAGACCATCATATTATATGAAAACATCTGAACAAAGAAAGAATAAAACACGATTTACGGATATAATATATGTTTTAATGACAGTTTGAATTTGATCTGGACCAAAGTATTCACAGCATCTGGGGTTGCTGTGGTGACGGCTGGTAGTCAAGTGATCCGCGGCGAGGAGAAAGTAGTGAGCTTCTTGTCCGAATCGCTATCAGAATGAGTGCCCTACATAGTCGGCTTTGTAGTGCAGCCATATGTAGTGAATGAGGGGTTAGGGCATAGGGTGCATGTTTGGACCCAGCCTTAGTCTCTGTTGTTATTTCTACAAAGAGTTCTGATAGTAATAAATTCAGTTTTCTTCCTCCGGTCGGCCTTTATGCAGCTCTATCAGTTGATACATTCATTTCACAACATTTTAGCCTCATCATTTGACAACTGAGGCTGTCTTGAAAACAATGTCACCATGGTGACTGGTACTAAAAGGCGTCAGCTTGAACGTGCATGGAACACAGTCTCTGTGTTATCTGTTATCTGGGTTATCTGTTTGAACTGATTCCACCTGCAGGAATTGATCTTCTCTATCATGAATCAACAATGAGCAGTGTTCTTTTCCTGTCTACAGATTCCTCCACCAGAGGCTACCAACCGCACACCAAAAACCAAAGTTCTGGTGACTAAGCGCCCCAATCCAACTCCATTCCCTACCGAGACCAACGGGATTCACAATCAGCCTCATCTGGTGGACCAGCGCGACTACTCCACAGAGCTATCTGTGACTATAGCTGTGGGAGCATCCCTGCTTTTCCTCAATATTCTGGCCTTTGCTGCTCTGTACTACAAAAAGGACAAGCGGCGGCATGATGTCCACAGACGCTGCAGCCCCCAGAGGAGCGCTGCCAACGACCTGGCCCACACCCAGGAGGAGGAGATAATGTCTCTGCAGATGAAGCAGCACTCGGACCTGGATCGAGATTGCAGGGGGGTGAGTGACTCTCTGCACCCGCACGACGTGGTGCTGAGGACTGCCTGCCCTCCGGACTACACTTTGGCCATGAGGCGCTCACCAGACGACATCCCGCTCATGACACCGAACACCATAACCATGATCCCCAGCACCATGGGAGGGCTCACCTCGCTCCACTCCTTCAACACCTTTCCCAGCAGCGGGCAGAACAACACCCTGCCGCACCCACACCCACACTCACACTCCACCACCAGAGTATAGCCCCATGGCTGCACCCACGCAGGCAGGACTCTGACGGCTGAGGCGAGAAGCTAGCGGCGCTGCTACAGCAGAGACTCGAGCCCGACTTGCCGACGTACGCGGATGTGTCAGGAGCTGTGATGCCAGCCTGGAGTTGCCAAACACTCACGGAATTACACCGGGATTATACAGATTGCGCCACACGCTGTTAATACCTGAGGGAATATATTAAGATTTTCAGATGGTTTGGACCAGAAGATTAAGAAAAAAAAAAATGTTTTTGTACAAAAATTAAAGACAATGGAAAAAATACATATAGAGTTGAAGAAAAACAACCTCTCACAAGCTAAAACAAAGAAGAGGATGTTTTTTATTAATATTTTTGTTCTGATATTGCAGCAAAACAAGGTACAGTAAAATACTTTTTCTCTCTAGCGACAACAATGGCCTTCGGGATCTTCTGACAAATGACTGCTTGACAGTATTATCTGGAAGCAGAGCGGAGCATCAGACACGCCTCGGAGGTGAAAAGAGGGAACACTTTGCAAAGAAAGAATATATGTTCTTTTCCTTTGACATCACACTGCAGACAACTCTGGGGCATAAAGGAGATGCAAACCAAATGTAGGCATGTCTAAACATCATAAATGGAGGCTATTTAAGATAAGGCAAAAACAGCTTGAGAGCAAAGGAAGGACTGACAACATGAAGAAAAAGAAAGCCTGTATGCACAACAGAACCATTTTGTGGAAAAACAAAACAACAAAAAAATCTCGCAAATACTTTTCATCCATTTATTTTTGAGGATGGGAAACAATTTTATTGTATAGAACCTATTTACATATCTAGATCATACACTAAGCACCAAGGCTTTTTAAGCCCTCTTCTATTGGGAGGGGTGTCCATACTGCAATCCTGCCAGTGCGACAGAGCCAGTGGGAAGGAAGGATCCACCGACTGGCTTTCTGGCAGTTCCAACTTCAACACAAAGAGCTGGGGGACAAAGGATAATTGGATATTTTAGCACGATGCGCATGACAATTTATCTGCTTGATGGCTGCTCTGCTGATTATGTCATTATTAAGAATAATTTTTGCCCTGTCCCTTGCATTGGAGAAATTTAAGACATGTTTCCTGATTGGATTCCAGGAAAAAAAAGGGCCCCCTGCAGGACCACAGGAAACGCAGTCCAGGTTGGGGATGCTGTGTGCTGGAGCTGGGGTCAGAAAGTGTTGGGGGTGGGAATATGGTAAATCTTTCTTGCATAATATAATATAGCTTGAGTGGGGCTGGGCATATAAGGACTAGTTTTGTACTCTGTGTGTTGGTACTACTTTTTGATAGTGGTTAAATCACATTACATGGTATCAATCAAACTCATTGTACCCTCAGTTGAGATCAATGTTCTTTGCTGTTCTACCTACTGGAGCACTATACCTTATTGGAGTCAAAGTAATTACCTGCACTGTTTATTCCATTGCGCTTTTCTTTTGTTTTTCCTTTTTGTCTTTTTTTCTCTTACTGTGAGGTGTGTTGGCTGTGATGCAGTAGAAAGAAAAATAGAAGGGTGAGCGAATGAAACGCTGTGCAATGTAGACTTTGTGCTGCTGTATCCAACCTGGCTCTGTACTGCAGAGCTGTTTAAACATGAATGCCTATACATGACTAATTCAAGTTAAAAGCCAAGCACACCAGATCACACTTGGTTGAAATCTATAGAGCTGCACAGCAGGCGGCTGGAAGGAAGGTTTATGATCAGGGTAGGTCTGTTCCCATGATGCACTTGTTTGTTTTCCTAGATTTTGTCAAAGCTGAATCAAATTAAGAGGCAAAAATAAACACCCCAAAACAGAGTATTACCTCTTCAACATGAGGCTGTTCTGATTCCTTCCTCTACACAGAGTGGTGAGATATTTTTCTGTTTCTTTGGAGAGAAAACAACCTGATTTCCTAAAGAAACAGTTTCATGTGACCCATTTCTCTTATACTTTCAACGGTGGGCTGATCCCAACTTCAGCTCCTGCCCAGCCTGTACAGGACGATGAACATGTTAGACCTACTCAGCTCCTCTTTTGTCTTTTTTTTTCTGCGGTGGTACTCCTTCTTCTCTTTCTGTAGCAGATTTATTATTCGGTCTGGTGTTAGTTTTGTTTTTTAAACAGTGAAACACTGACACCAAGCATTTAACAAATAATCCAGAAATGTGGCATTCAGGTGAAATCAACTATTGAGGACATCACCCATTTTTCAGGTTCCAAATCAACTTTTTTTCTGTATGAATTGGAAGCACATGTGAAAGGCCTGGCGGGGAGATTTTGGGGCTGTTTTGGACACAGATCTTGTCTGAAGTCGGTCACGGTTTTTCCATAATGTGTAGTTCTGGAGGCTGGGACCACCCCTACACACACTGAGTTACTGTTAGTACTGAAGTTCCAGATACTTTATCATATTATTCTTTTACAGCTGAAATAACGGAAACCACAAACATGTCCTCCTGATACGTAACTGTTGAAATGTCTTCACACAAAATCTGCACTATTTTCCCTAAACTTTGTTCAGTTTGGTCATAAAACTTCAATTATCCTCATTTTCATTCCACAGGACCGTTGGGGTGTACTTTTGCTAAGTTTTGATGCTGGATTTGTTGTGAAGATGCAAGAAAGGTTTTCCTCTGATGATTTGTTCCCCGAAGCCTGGATATGTGCAGGTGTTGCTGAACAGTTAAACAAAGCAGCAGTAAATCCTCCAGGACTTCTTTTCAGCACAAATTAATTAAACTTTGGCTAAAAGTTATTAAAGAGTCGGGGTACCTATTGTTTTTTTCATAGTTTAACTTTTTCTTACAGGTTATTAATAATCTGATCTTAAAACAGAGAAAAGCAGGTTATGCAGTAAATATTGCAACTTGCTCAGAATGTCAAATTTAGGGGATAATTAGAGGCATTTTATCTGTGTATGGGGAGGGTGAGGTGTGTAGGGGATGGGGGGCAGATATTAAGGCCCAATCCCATTTACCCTACCCCTTCCCCTTGCCCCTTAAAAAGGGCAACAAGCAGGAGGGCTCAAAGTCAGCCCCTACAGTACAGATTAAGACAGCCCTTCAACAACCACATCACCGCTGGCATTTATGTAAGCAGATCCAACGAGCTGTTGCTCCAGAAAACTGGAGAAATCCTGCTGTCTACAGCTGTGGTCATCTCTCTTATGTGGGCTACTGGTTTCTTTTCTGATGTTCCCAGGCGAACATTATCGTTACATCCGATGTGTGCGTATGACTACCACACATGCTGTCCTCAGTGTACTGAACAGCAGCAGCTTTTTAGATGACATTATTTCTGTAGATCACGAGAGCTGCCTCCTACAGAGCACCGGTAGTGTTCAGCCAGCTTACGCTAACATATCTGAAGCCTCAAAGTAGTACTAGCACTATGCTAGTTGGCCATTTTTTTCCCCGATGTATTTTATAAACAAAATTACAATTACACATTGAACCAGCGTTAAACTAAACAAGACAATAGTTGTTGTGCAGAGATTTTACATTCCCCATTGTTTCAAGTGAGCTCCTGAAAAATCTTCGTTTGAAGGGGTATGTAGCCCTTCCGCTCGGGACTCCCTACACCTACATTGGAATGTGCCAAAGGTGAAATGGGATTGGGCCTTTAAGTATACCACTGCAAGAATAGGAAGGAAGCAGAGAGCCTCTCATATCAGCTCAGACCCACAGACACCTCTCCTCAGCTGACGTTGAAGAGCTATTGCTTTTCTTACCAGGGTTTCTCATCTGTCTCATCTTTCTCATGGAGCTGACAGCTCAGGCTGTTTAACAAATCGGCTGCCTTCGCATCCGCAGTCTTTAGTGGACTGTCTTCTGCAAGGCTGCCTGCTAACATCTTTAGGTCAGAGAAGCCTTAGCACCTAATAATGTTAGCCGCTGAGTAGAAATGAGTCACCCAGCGAAGCAGACTGCAGTCAAATCCAGTCGTTTGGAAGGTTTGAGTCACTGCACCGATAGGTATACCACAGATGGCTGGCCTATTGTGCTCAGATCAAAAAATCTGTACGTTGGCACAGAGATGCCACTTAGTAATCTGACACGCTTGTCTCCCTGTTTTTCTTTCACTAAAATGTACTGTAGATGTGTGGAGGGCTCTGTTGTGAGAATACATCCTCCCCCTTTTGGTTTCCACACAAACACTGTGCAGTCATTCAAAATAATGAGTGCAGACTTCTGTTATCTCCTATTAGACTGCAGTAGACAAGCTGGATGGTACTATAAAATCTTGTCTGCTTTTGCTTTTTGGAATATTTAAATTGAATAAAGTAATTATATCTCTTTGCTTTGGTTTGTTACTCTGGATGATGGTTTCATCTTGGATTAAATAAAGATTCCAGGTCTATCATGACACATTGCCATCTCAAGCCAGGGACTGTTTCTAACTCTTTCTGTATAAAACATGCCAGCAATATAAACACATGTGAGAGTTTTAATCTGGGTGAAATCTGTACTGTTAGCCTTTTGGGACTGTATCAACACTTAACAAGGTTTCAAGCTCCACTTCCCGTTTCTGATTTCATCAGAAGGAAAACATTGGCAAAAACTTTCTCACGCATGGACATGCAAAGTGATTAATCTTCGAAGTACAATATTATGGTATCTATTCAATATATTACATGCTGGCATTCCTCTGTGATCGCCTGTACTTGGACTTCAGATTTATTAGATCTAAATAAAAAGCAACATGACCTTGTTTTTGTAATCCCATGGCTAGAATACAATTTAAAAGATGTGCTAGGGTTCCTTGTAAGAAAATGAAAAGCTAAGTTTGGCTAGGAGGCCTGCTCTCAGTGAGTATTAGAATGAAAGGAAAAGTCTGCACTATACCGGACAATATCAGGACAAGGAAAGCTTTAATACATAAACTGTCCATTTCCATCAGACTCACTCTGCACAACCAGACAATGTTGGCAGGAAATAGTTCTACTGTGTAATCAGCGCATCGGAAATCATGCACTGACAAATGTTCCACATTGATCGGAATTCAAACTACAATCAAATGTATACATTTTTTAACCTGTTTTTGTAATTAATTCATTGTGATTAACATTTAAAGTCACATCCATAAAAGTTCTAAACAATACAAAAAGATAAAAAAAATAAACTGTAGTGCGTATAGATATGGTCAGGAGATAATACAACCTCAGTGTAATTAATCTAATTAATCAGTGTAATAAGCCGGAGATGTTTACAGTAGAACCATATACAGTACAATCAGCTGTGTATCCCTCAGTACACCAAGAGAGAGGAAAAAAACATAAGGGTCAGACAGACTGAGGATGGAAGCTGAGTGCTTTCCTAAACTTTCTAAGTTAACAAGAGAAGGCTCCACAATAACAATTAGTTGGTTGGATTCGGTAAAACAGAGAAGAACAGATTATTACAATGTGCAAACAATGCAAACGGGAACAGGACTAATGTGTCGGATTACCTGAAAAGGTATCAGAGAGGATGCAGAAATCCAGAAAAAGTTGCCCATGTGACTCACTGTGCAAGCAACAAGCAGAAAAATGTATCTCATCACATGAAAAGGATTCAAAATAAAGTGAACATTATGCCTCTGGTGCTCATTATCAGGATACTTTTGAAACTGACAACATAACCAAAATATTTAGTGATCAAGACTAAGATCAAACAATAAATGTTTTGCCAAATCATTCAGTGCTGCATTCATATACACTATATTGTCTGTAAAAGTAGCGCACAGTGCTATCACTTACCTTCACAAGTCATAATTAGTCAAATAAGATGTGCAATCACATGATCTTACTTTATACACACTCGTCCTGAACAGCCAAAAGTCTGAAATCCCACTAAGCAAGATGCACAACCAAGCATGCAACACCGAGAGGAGCTCCCCAAACAGGTCGGGCTGAATGCTGTGGAGGTTTGGGCTTTACAGAAATAAAGCCAGTGGTTTTGCTATGCTGGGATGGCCCAGTCAAAATCCAGACATCCATCCAACTGACAGTCTGTGGCAGGACTTTGAGATAGAGATATTTTTGTTTTTGTACTTAAAATCCTCCCAAACTTTCCTCAAATTTTAGATTGCAATGACAAAA
The DNA here is from genome assembly GCA_037177115.1 of Craterocephalus stercusmuscarum. Classification (NCBI taxonomy): domain Eukaryota; kingdom Metazoa; phylum Chordata; class Actinopteri; order Atheriniformes; family Atherinidae; genus Craterocephalus; species Craterocephalus stercusmuscarum. The sequence continues at coordinate 28,119,635 of JBBDHI010000015.1, forward strand.
AAGGAAAACAATGATGGGTGAATATTTTGCAAGCCTGTAAGATTTCCCCTGTGCTTCTTCGGTCAAGTTTGTCCTGCATATGCCATAACTCTTATAGTTTTTTTTGTCATTATAAACTTGCATTAATTAAAAAAAACCCAGAGCTTGAAGAATAGATTTAATTATTTATACCAACTTTATCAGATTTTTTTTTTCATAATTTTAGTGCAAATAACCACATATGGCTTAAGCACAAAGTCCTCACTTAGAAAAGTCCATGACTGCATTGTTTGTTCAAGTCAAGCAGTGCTTCCTAGAGAAATGAGAGTGGGACAGAGCGAGAGGCCATCCTCTGAATTAAATATATAATTGTATTAATAGATAAACAGTAAAGCAGCTGCAGCTCCATGCTAAGTAGGTGACAGCTGTGGATGAATTCTTAACATGGCACCATGCATTTAACTGTCTGACTGATGACACGTGAAGTGTGACAGAAATGCTGGTCAGCACCCAACAGATTTGAAATCATAAATAGAAATAACTTGAAACGGTGGTGAATGTAATGGAGGATGGCAGTTACAAACAAGACTTAGTCTCAGTGATGAATACATATGAATACAGGAAAAGCTACCTGGTTGGATAGAAGCAAGAAATGAGTCTGAATGCATCAAAAGGAAAAGCGGTAGGAGAAGACTTGGGAATCAGAGGTTATTGAGGTACACGTAAAACAGATTCAAGAGCATCGTTATCAAATCAAAGTGAAACTGTGGTAAAAAGAAACAAATAGAGCTGTCTGGAGGCATTAAAGATAGGATACCTGATGTCTACTTCTGCAACTAACACGAGCAGACCAATGGAAAATAAAAAGAGCAATCATTAGCTAGCTGTGTAAATTTCCCATCAGCTATAGCAAACCATTGCATGACCGATGGAAGCAACATCCATCATGGTTCTTAAACATGAAAAAGATTGAAAAAGTGCAGCTGCAGAAGAAGAAATGATGCTGAAGAATCACTTATTGGACACAAAGGACCCAGGGCTAAACATCTGCAAACCGTTTCTGCTGCTTGATAGCAACATAGCATGCTAGTGGATTAGTACCATCATATGGAACAGAAGTACCTCATACAAAATACTTACAACACATTAACACCACATGAATCCATTAGTCTTATTATCTCCAAATTTGAGGTTTTTAACTTCTTATGAAGTATTCTGATGCTAAAACTTAAGTTTCCTGCAAACATCACCATGCATCTCTTACCTCTTGAAGCATTTGTAAAATTTATTTTTGTAAAAATGTGATGTTTGCCTTTTTGTTTTTTCCTTATTTTACTTCATAAGCTTATAAGAAATGTCACTATGTGTTAAAAAATCCCCCTACAGACTTAATAGGAAAACTTTAATATTCAAGCTTCAGCTCACACTTAAACTACAACCTGTGTTTTTAAGTAAGGGCTAATTTTCCATCTATTAGGACTAAAAGCAATGTTCTAAATAAAAGTTTGACTTGTAACTAACACATTGGTCTGGAATTGAAGAAAACATGTTTTTCCCCAGACATCTGACACATATATGTTTCACTCTTTTTGAAAATAAGAAAGAAAAAAAATTTTGATGACATTGCACATTTTGCCAGGACAGGATCAAATTCAACCCAGGATGTTTATTGATATTGTAGCGAAGAATTATTCATGTGTCATAAAGTCTGAATGAATGGGTAGACTAATTAGTGTCTTTTATCTGTTCTACTTGAAAATTTTACAAAAAGTTATTAAGGCTGTCAGAATTTATTGATCAGCACTATTTGCAGTTCTTTGGATCAACATTTAGACCACAATGGACACTAAACACCTCTTTAATCAATGCGGTGAAATTTTTTTAGCACATCTTTTAAAAGGACGAGCAAGTCCCACACCTGCCCTCTGACTGAGGAGAGATTAGGTCTTTAAGCTGAGAGCCAATAATAAAACTTGACTAGATAGTTAAATAGGAAAATGAAATATGAAAAGAAGTTAAAATTTCATTGGAGTTGTGGACTGTTTATATGCTGTGGCAAGTTTACGGGGATGTAGGAGTTTTTGCTAAAGAGGAGGGAGCCACTCTGCTGAAGTTCGGTGTCCTGTAAAAATGAAGACATCTAATGTTTCTCAAATCGTTATGGTCATGTTAAAACACTGAATGGGAGCTGCATGAATGCGTGTGTTTCCATGTGTTCCACGGGACACAAGCATCTTAAAAAAAAAAAAAGATAATGCAGCATCCATTGTTGTAAAGTTTAAGTGCTAAAGGATGACACCTGTTTTTGAGTCCGTTTCTGTTTTAATTCATGTGCTAAATAAGTTCATAATCAGTCCCATGATCCAAAACTGAGGCTTGTAAACGTTTCATGCATCAGTATTTATTTCTGCAATGTGCCTATAATTTCTCTGTATTTGCTAAGATTTAAAGTACTCTGACTATTTTGTGTCAAATTACATCCAGCTTGTCCTGAGATAGACTTGAAATGGATTCACTGGTTGTGTGCTGGCATTAGCACTCATTCTACAACATTCACACACAAATCCAAGCTGTAAAATAATAGTCTGAGAATGCCCGAGAGTTGGGAACGACTCCTAGCCGGTGTCAGCCTTCAGAAATATGTTTCTATCACTCAAGAGAAAAAAAAGGGTTCGAATCAAACCAGGTAGCATTGCTTCTGTCATTTCCAGCACCATTATGTTGTAATGAGCCAGTTTAGCAGGGTTTGGGACTGAAGACGCCTCAGAAACCCTTTTCTTGGAGGATGATTCACTTTTGTTCTTGTGTAAATTTGCCCTGACAAAAGTCGACAGTCAGCCTGTGTTGAGGTTCATGGGAGGGGAAGAATGAGTGCTGTGAATGAATGTAACACATCGTGCCATTTTCTGACCTCAAACCACAGCAGAAACAATAACAATCAGACCTCAGCTCCATCTGAGAGGTTTTTGCTAACAGTTGGAAAACTACAGGTGGATTTGGTCTGGAGATGCCGTGTGCAAACGGAAAACTATGTGCGCAGATCTGGCATTTGTATTGTAGACTTTTTTTGTCACTTGTCTTTCTTTCTGGTTAAATAGTCTTACTCTTCTGGAGCACAATAAATGATTTTAATATGCTAAAATGTTTTTTTTTGTTCCTGGAGTCCTGATTTATTGTTTCTTTGTGGATTTTACCAAATTGCACATTTAATCGAAGACTGACTTGATAACAACTATTACAGTTTATTTGTGGCTTTATTAAAATGTGTTTCTCTGAACAAAAGTTGAGGATGTTTTTTTAAGCTTATTTAGAATTCAGAGGATAAACAGTGTCTCTTGCCACCATGTTCTCACAGGCAGGTGGGAAGTAAACCTTTCCGTAGACTATCTGTCTGTAAACCAAACCAATATTTCTGAGGGTGTCATGAGAGGATGGAACATGTTCCAGCAGAAACTGTGGCATAAACGTCCAGTTCAAAATCATAAATGAACTAAATATTTATGTTTCTACATTGCTGTGCTTTGTCAGGCGACTGCTGCTATCTGATGGACAGCTTTGTAAAAAGTAAGTATAAATACTGTAAATTGACTTAAAAACTGTTGAAAGCTCTTTTGTGCCAGGTCGCATCATGCCATGTGACAGGAAATAAAACCACCATACAATGTCTTGCAAAAGGTCACTGGTGATGGTCTTTTACAGTGAGGGGAAGGGAAAAGGCTCTGAGCGGAAGGAGGAGAGGGTAGCGAACGTATGAACGCACGACTCTGACTGACTGGTAGACACGACTTCATGTCTGTCATGTGTTACATCGTGCTATACTACAGAAGGAATGACTCCTCTAGTTCTTCACATGTCCATTTTTTAATTCCCTGAATCTAGAAATGACTAATTTCAGCTATGTGTACATTAAATTTTTTTAAAAAAGAAAATTTACATGTGTTTGTATGCACAACCTTTGTCACGAAGCCCCTAAAAATATCTGGTCCAACCAGTTACCTTCAGATGTCACATGATTTCTGAAATGAGGTCCACCTCTGTGCAGTCCAAAGTGTCCCACAATCTCAGTCCCAGAAGCTCCAACACCTCAGCAAGAGGTGCCGCTACCAAAACGGCACACCCTGAAGACCAAGGAACCCTGCAAACAAGTTACAGACAAAGATGTTGAGTATAAGTCAGGGTTGGGTTATAAACAAATATCCAAAGCGCTGGTGATCCCCAGGAGCACCATCACATCTATGATAATCAAATGGGAAGAACATGGCACCACATCAAACCTACCAAGAGAGGACTGAGCACCAAAATTCAGACTGGGAAAGGAGGCCATTAGTCAGAGAAGCAGGACAGAGACCAATGGTAAACCTGGAGGAGCTGCACAGCAATGGCTGGAGTATCTGTCCACTGGCACACAGTAAGTCCTGCATTCCATACAGCTGGGCCACACTGAAACTGGGGAAACTAGTCTGAGTCCAGTGATGGTGCGAAATACCGGAGCTTTCTGGAGCAAAATGGGGGTTCGCCTTTAGCAGGACAATGACCCCAAGCACGCTGCTAAAGCATCACCTGAGTGCTTTAAGGAAAAGCATATAAATGTGTAGGAATGGCTGTTTCAGAGCTCAGACTTAAGTCCGGCTGAGAACCTGCGGTCAGACGTAAAGATTGCTGTTCACATGCACAAGCCTTTAAACTTCAATGAGATGGAACATTTTTCCTGTGAGGAATGAGGAAAATCCCTGTGGCAAGCTCATAGACTCATCAGAGACCACTGCAGCTTCAACTGCTGCTAAAGGTCAAAATTGTTGCATGTTACATAATTAAACGACGCAAACCCTGAAACAATCCATCCTGACTCCAGGTTGCAAGGCGACAGAGCACACCGGGAGGTGCATCATGTGTACATCACTGCATCATGGTGTTTTTCTCACCCATAGCATATATAATTTCACCTTACACCTTCCTTTTAATTTAGATATTTTTATTTTATTTCATGCAAAGACATTGTACAAAACAATTTTAAAAAAGAGAAGAAAACACAAAGCACATGGACAAATGGGGTGAATATAAATACCAGTGATGCGTTGCGACAAAGCAAATGTACTGTAGCTCTACTCAGAATCCTGATGCTAACATATCAGTATGAGGTATATTTAAATAAATTTAAATAAATATTATAGCTATGATAATATCTACAACCAAACAGCAATCATATTCTTTGTTGCCACAGGAATGATAATAATGTTAATAAACAGAAAAATATATTCTATATATATATTAAAGGAAAAAAAATAAAGAAAAGAAAATGGTACAGTAGATGAAGATATTAAATCAGGGACGTCCAAAGTCGGTCCTCGAGGGCCACTGTCCTGCAGGTTTTCCATGTATCCCTGCTTCAACACACCTGAAAAGGGATAAAACCTGCAGAACAGTGGCCCTCGAGGACTAACTTTGGACACTGCTATACTGTAATTTGTCAATATGAAGAAAATTAAGGTCTATATAATAATAATGATAGCGACATCTACAAACTAAAATAATTCAGTCTTTTTTGGACATTTAAATCACTGTCATGTATTTCTAATGACCTGGGATGGAGAATACGCTTTCCTGCCTTTGTGTTGATATCCAGCTCGATCAAAAGATTAATCGTCCAGATCCTTGCTGATCTACTATACTTGTTACTGTACCAGAGCATTCCACTACAAAAGACAACTGAGGCTGAACAGAATTGCTGATTTTTAAGGTAATAAGCAAAACTTTAAAACATGGTGACAGGAGAAAAGGTTAATGTTGATTCATCTAGAGATTATTCCAGAAAAAAACAACAGCAGTAGTATCACAGCTGGTATATGGGACCCCTGAATCAAACTTCCCATCTTCTTTACCGTTGTTGACCCTGTGACCTTACATCTCGTCATGCAGCCCCTACACTGCCCCCTACTGGTTGCTTTGATATTGCATCTTGTGAAGGCAAAGCATCCATTTCTTGGGATGTGCACCTGTAACCCAAATACTGAGAGCAGCCATGAACCCTGACTCTCCTTTTCCTGAAATGTATCATTGCAGGGCTATTATTCGCTTGGATGATGTGAAGTTAGCACATCACATCCAGACCTTCCACATGCCATTTAGATTTTCTGCTTTTTAACTATGACCTAATCATGAAACATGCTTAAAAATACACACACAACACAATATTTTAATGATAAAATCCATCAGAGTAAAATTAACTTTATTGTCTAAAAATAAATAGAAATATGCTAATTTCAGTGCATTTCTTTTGAAAATTTGTTTGCATTGTGAAAGAAAGAGATCATGCACATTTATCCAAAGCGACTTACATTTGAGAGAACAAACATTCATACCATGATCCTGATCCTGTTAGATGGAGATTTATAAATCCATCCCTCCCACTGGATCATAGACAGGAAACAGGAAATTATGTCAGAAAGAACTGGTCTTGAGCAAGTGTCCTATCAATATTATTAAGTCTAAGTCAAAGCTGAAGCTGTATCACTCACTGCAAAAAGCAGAAACAATGCTAGAAGTCAAGTTTTTAACTCAAAGGTGTGTTCAGCTACTGCAGAAGCAGTACTGGAGTTGAGAAACTGTGTAAATAATTGTACCTTTTCCATACCAATAAAGATATAAAATTTCAAATATAGACACAAGATGAGAAAGCAATAACAGTTTTGTTTTTGAGGCATACTCAAAATTATTGTTTAAATATATTCAACACGA
>JBBDHI010000016.1:7313-17568 GCA_037177115.1 Craterocephalus stercusmuscarum
TTTCCTCCTCACTCACATGTATGAGAGGAAAGATGACAACAGACCCCAGGTTCAAAAAAAGCGAAGTTCTCCTTTAAAAGAATGCATAATACAGGAATTTGAAAAACGGACCCTTACTTATTATCTTATACACTCCAATCAATTTATTTATTGATTAATTAATCATAAAGATAATTGAAATCATGCATTGAAGGAAAAGTCTTATGTTGCTTAGATAAGTGGATTTGCTGTCATGTGATTGGTTGATTAGCTGTCTGTCTATTGGATAACTATTGGAGATGAGCCTTATTAAATGTCTTGCTAGTCTGTATTTCTTGGTACATTTTCAAGGTTGCTTTCATGGACCAAAACATACCAACCAAAAGCAGCAGCTTGCTTTATGTTGGGATTTATTACTCCAGAATTATTTATTGATTTTTAAGTATTTCTCTAAGAAGTGTAACACAAAGAAAACCGCAGTGTCCTTGTGAACAGATAAATGGGCAGTGCTGTTACCCTGCAAGTTTAACAAACTGCTTGCAAATTGACTTGATGCTTAAATATAAGGAAGCACCCAGAATAAACTCAGCCCCGGTTTAGTTTCCCGACAAACAGAAACACAAATCAGGACAGCTTCGTCTGCAGACGGCGTGTTGGAGAATGCAAGTAGAGCACACCAGGATTTTTCAGGCATCCTGTTTTCATCCGTATAGTTTCTCTGCCGAGCTGCTGCAGTTTTCTAAACGCTTGTTAAATCTCTTGCTTGGAGGCTCTTCTGTAAACCTGGATTTTTTTTTTTTCTGTCAGTAGACTCAAGTTTTGACAGTTTTGAATTCCAAGCATGCTCGTCCTTGAAACCGCACGATTTCAGCTGCACAGAAAAATGCTGCCAAGGCTGGGTAGAGATGTGTTGAATTTTACCAAGGAGCTCTCGAGATTTGAAATAGAAAAATCTTAAAGACGCATGTCTGCGAACGTCACGGGAGATATTTAAAATCCACTTTCACGGCGGTCTCGGAGGCCAGTTTGGTCGGATAAACTAAAAATAAACTACGCCGTTGTGCTGCACGGGGGCAATTCTGACATTGGTTTGTTAGGACTACAGAAAGGTAATAGGACTGGAAAAAACGGGGACATAGAAGCAACTAAATGAAGAGAAAACTATGATGGTTGCTAGGCAACAGTCGAAGGAAAAGAAGTTGAGAGTGTTTGAGCAGCTTTTCATCATGTGAAGAATCAGGCGATATTGTGCAGATTCAGAGTCGGAGAGCTGCAACCGGTAAGAGGACGAGGAGGACGATGGCAGCTGCAATCTGATGCTATGAAAATGTTTTGGAGCATTTAGAAACCTGCTACATAAATAAAGTTGTGTTATTGTTGCAGGAGGCCTTGTTTTGTAAAGTTTAATGCTTAAAACAAAGACTAATTAGTCGGGTTTCTGTACATATTTTATGTAAACGGATTCTTGTTTAATCACAAAACTATATTTTTATTTTGCTTATTAGCAAATGTAGGATCAAATTATATCCTTGTACAAACTAAATTAGCATTTTGTGTAAGGATGAACAATGAACACTGAATAATTCAACACTTTTCAACACGTCTTTGACCTGTTTTCTTGATAAAATATTAGATACAAAATCACTTTGTGTTCAACTGAATCATGGTCTCACTTTTTACTTGATACTTTTAGACAGTTAGCTTTCATCTTAATACTTTTATTTTACTACCTACACATTTTTTAAAAATGTTTTGAAGAGACTAGAGATGACAACGTCATTAAAAGGTGTTCGGCAGGGCTCAGCATGACATGGGTCTAGCATTTTAATTACTGTGAATGTTGAAACTAGGGATGGGCATTCGATTAAACTGTCTTAATTGATTATCATGAGAATTAATGATCGATTATTGATTATTGTTAAAACTAATAATATAAATGAAAATGAATTTATTTTTGCATTTATTTGAAACAATATCTATTTTAAAATTGTGAAATAAAAAATCCCGATATTTAATTTTTCGATTTAATTTTCCCACCCCTAGTAGCCAGAGTCGATGTTGACGGCAGTTTAGATGGGTTTTTAAGCAACATTACATAATTTCTTACAGATTTCTGCACTTTGGAGAACCTCTAACAGCAGCTAATACAGTATCCGTATTTGATCCTGTCTCTTCTCTGAACTCTCTCCAGCCAGTAAAAGTCAGTCAGATGTTGTCTTATCTCGTGCTCTGTGACGTTCACCGTCTTTTCCTCGCTTCCTCCGATAATGTCCTGTTTCTTATTTGAATCAGCCAGGTGCGTGTTCATCAGTATCCAGTTGCTGATGTGCAACTCGGAGCTGTAAAACAGAGCAGCTGATGCGTGATGCTCCGGGCTGGAAGAAGAAATGGTGAAGTGCAGTTTCTCAGCCTTTGGACGCTGCAGGGCAACGGTCGCTCCAGGAATGTAGATAATAAACCGCAGAGGTTTACGCCTGCAGACGTTTGTGGTGTTGCTTTATAATGAGATGTAGATACCAGTGAAAGGGTTTACTGCGAAAACATTTTAGCCTTTTTCCTGCTTCTCGTGCTTGAGATGTGCTAAGGAGTTACCACGCAATACTACTCCACACTATGCATTTCATGTGTGCTTCGCTCAAAATGGCTCAAAGCTGTAAAGTAACATGGACCATGAAAAGTCACGTTTCAGGGAGGTTTTTAAGGGTTTGTATCCCTCATTCAATACTTGAAATGCTTTAGATTGCTTTAATTATGACAAAAATTAAAACCAAATTGTGCTTATGTGAAGCTGCTTTGTTATCCGTAGTGGCTGCTTGTGATACTGAACACCGTCTCTCAGCCCAGTTGTATTCATCTTGTGAGGGTGAGCTGAATTAACAAGGTCATTCTCCTGACGTCCAGTCCACAGAGGACGGGAGGCTTAACAGAGGGCATCAGATGACAAGCCGAATGAGCTGCTAAAAACTCAATGTTGGAGTGGGAAAAAGAAGCAAAGGCGGAGTCGCACATTGATTTTCTTTTTTTTTTTTTCTGCTTAGATTTTCTCCGGGGACAGCTAACGGCCAACTAGCTGGCTGTAAGCAGGCACAGATTGACATGTAGACTAGATTTGAATTGGCCTTTTACAACCGTTGGGGACTGTTGTCCACTGAGCATAAAGCTGAGAAATGATCTGAGAGACTAAAACAGTAGATAAAGCTGTCACTGCCCTTACTGCCTGACAATATAGTCATCTTTGCTTTTGTGTTTGGATGCATTGCAAAACTTGAACCCACATGGGGATAATATCGCTCAAGGATGCAGAGCAGACTGTCTTGTCATGGCCTAATTCCTGTAAAGCTCCAAATTGCCCATGAATATTTACTGCTGGAGGAAATGGGGTCAGCTCCTGTCAGTACGGTCAGTATCCTACTGCGTGTGTTGGTGTTTGAACAGAACAACAAAAGAAAACCTTCATATAAGCGCTGTGGAGCATTAGGAAAAAACACATGTAAGGTTTTCAGGGTATTTAAGAGGCACGTTTTTAGTAAATGCTGTTTTATTACTTCATTTAGCAAAAAAAGTCAATTTGTGTTTAGTGTTTTTGTATTGATAACGGTTATTTCAGGATGCTGTAATGCAATTAAATGTAATTAGTCCAGTTCTCTGTTAGTGTGTTCATATAAAGCCAATTAATGAAAAGTTGCCTGGCTAAGGAGCTCATGAGATCACATTGAATCTTCTCTGATTAATTTCTGCTTCTGGAGTTGGCTCCGGGTTGAGATTTAACTCATTAACTTTGCGTTAAAACATTTTAGACTAATGTTGGTCTACGCAGAGTGCATTCACACCTAATAGTCTAGGTTTGGTACGATTGGAGGTTGTAATATTCTTTTGTCTGCTTTCACGCTTGACTTGCCCAAGTGAAATGAACCTTTCGCATCATGCAGAATCGTCTTGTCCCTCAATCTGTTGTCTTCAGCTAACATCTGACTCAAATGTTCTCCAGCTTTTTAATTCTACCCAAGGATGCAGACTGTTGAATGTTCTTGGTTCTCCAGAGTGTGTATGTAGCTAAAGGCGTGCGGCAGATAGCTCATGCTGTGACCTCCAGTAACAACTCAACAGGATCTGCTGTAAATGGCTATCTGGTCCATTTGGTTTTAAGAAAAAGTATCAGATACGGCTAACTTTTTGTTTGTTCCCATGTCTAACTTCAGCATCTACTACATCTTTACTTTCTGCACTTTGTCCGTTTTCAAGTTTGTCAAATTCATATCAAGGCAAAAATAAAAACCAGTTTATTAGCCAATGCTGCTGGATAAAGCTGTAATCTGTTCCGAGATGCACTGTAGTAGAGTTTGGGTTTGCTTTTGAAAAAAACTAGTGTGCATTGCTTTTTTGATTTATTTATTCATAGAATCAAGGTATAAAAATGGTACTGTCCAAAGGATAACAAGGAAAGGTATAAAACTTGGTCACTGGTGTTAAACAACAACAAAGACAGAGGCGCAAGAGCCTTACTCTATAAAACATGCAAAAATAAAATCCTATATATATTTTTTATAAACAAATAACCAAACGATAAAAAACTGTAAAATCCGATCACACTTCATTAAACAACATTCACCTTGTTCCATCAATGCTGCTTAACCTGACTCTTTGAACTTCTTCTATGATGTGCCAAGTCCAACAAAACTTCCCCAACAACCAATTCTCGAACCAAATGTTACTTCCAACCTGTTCCTCCCACCCTGCCCAGTCTCTGGTCCAGTCTAACACTGGGTGTCCTTACTCCGCTCACGAGCATTGTTCCCTAAAAGAGGAAGCGACTGGCTTCTGTGAAACCTCCAGGAGGCAAAACATAAATCAGGTATTGAGACACCCCCCCAACAAGCGAAACTGCAGTTTACACTCTGACTCTAAGATCTCCAATTCCAGCCCACATGAGCTCCTGCAGGTTTTAGATGTTTACCTGCATCTAAATGAAAAGCTCTGCAAAAGCCTGTTAATGGTGCTTTGATTTGAACCAGTTGTGCTGCAGCAGGAAAACAACTAAAACCTGCAGGACAGAAGTTCCCTGATCCAAACTTCAGCTCCACAAACCCACCATCTCATGCAATTACTGCAGACGTTGATTGACGTTATCTTAATTTGAGTTTACTGCAAACTTTCACAGACTGTTAACACCCAAAACATCTTTCTGTAAACGACTGGTGTGATTGGCATTAAAATGAGCTGGTTTAGATTTCATTGTTCTTTTATCTGCTTGATCAGAACAGAAATAGTTGAAAGGCGAGACATCCATGCTTGAGTGTTTCCTTTTCACTTCCCACAATGCAAATGATATCTAATTGATGAGAGAGACTTCCTGAGAAAGCTCCTGACAAAGAACAAATAATGTCTTTTCTTGCTGCACACAAAAGCTTTTCTGTATCCCCCACCTGTCTGCCATTTTCTCCTGAATCATTAGGCAAGCATAAAGAAGCAGATGTGGGCTTTATCTGCAAAGCTCTGGTCATTTTGGAACAATTATCTGGATTTTATGTCAAAATTGTTCAACATCCAGCGCTCAAAAATGAAATTTCCAGGTAATATTTGTTATTTTATTGTATTACAAGCATATTTTTATTAAATAAGTGCAGTTTTTAGGCTGCATTGGATCAAGTGTTTGAGAAACTGGCCTCTAAATGTAGCTGTAATATAGTTGTTTTGAACTTAGGAGTTGAATTCCCCCAAAGTAATCAGTTTGAAACCAAATCCAAAATGTTGGGTCCTTGTCCCCTGTGGAAAAAAGAAGACGATGTGACATCACTTGCAGCATGCTGAGTGTGGAAGTGGATGCTAGAGACGTTTATGTTTTCTGTTAGAAGTTCTTGCAGAGCCTGAACTGTCAAAATTATGACAAACTGATGAGGGAAAGAGGGACTTTGACACGCTCGAGTCGTACCGGCAGCTTTTTGTGCAGAAGTGGCTGCTGCCTCTGTAACTGTGGATGCCGAGTCGGAAACCCGGTGCGGATTTCGAACGCTTGTCTTCCTTCAGTGATGTAAAAGTCAGATGAAATGCGACATGACCGTTCAGACTCGGGTCGCTTTGAATGTCTCTGATTTCGTGCTGCAGAAGACAATGAACTGGGTCAGATTTGTGCTGTTCAGACTAAGAACAGTCAGACATGGGTCACATACGGGCCAAAAAAGTTGGATTTGAATCTCTTTTGCCTGCAGCATGGACACAGCCTAAGTGGATGGGATTGTGAATAATAAATGTGTTCAAGGATGAGTGTGATTATGCAACAGCTCTCATAGAAGAAAATCACTCAGGCTAGCGCACCTAATCCAGAGGTCGCGTCCTCACAAAGAGCAAACTAAGGGAACACTGGTTCTCAGATCTTTGTACTGGTCTCCTGCTTATCAAAGAATTGGTTTTTAAAATGTTTTTACCAGTGCCCAAGGCTCAGAATGGCTTTGAGACTAAATGTGTATCCAATCTGGACACCTCATATGACCCACTGAGACTTCTAACATCATCTGGGTCAAGTTTGCTTACTTTCCATCCTGGAAGTAAAAACTAAACAACCAGAATCCGTATTTAGTTTTTATTCATCTAATATTTGCTAATAACGTCCAAAAAAAGTCTGATCCAAACAAAGTTTTAAATAGTCTTAAAACTTTTTTTCCTACTGATTAAACTGGAGAGTTTTTCCTTTTTTACGCACTTTCATGAATATGCACACTCTGTTTGAAGTGTGCAGCTCCCAGGATGGATTTAGTCCTGATGTTTCTTTTGATCATGCACCGCACATTGGGTTGACTTGTGTTTTGAATTGGCTAAATAAATTAATTTGCCTTTCTTAAATTATTGGTTTTGACCATTTTTAATCAAAATGTTGATCCAGTTAGAGCTGGAATTGGTTCGCTGAGCTGGAGTAGAAATGAAAATAAAACAGAAATACCCAATTAAAACATTGGCTTGTATTATGTCTGAGACAGGATTTAGCATAAATAAATACAGAATTTCATTTTGTTTTAGCATTAAATTAGATGCAGATCTACTCAGAAGGACCTTGCACTTAAATCACCTGACAGTTACTTGTGTTGTGGTTACTTGACATAAATGATTCCTTAACATTTACTTTCAGCACGGTCCCTGGTGGGAGCCCAGTTTAAATAGCAGCTTGTGTAATGTGTTTTACTGATACAGAGAAGATTAATTAATCATGAGCTGGCACAGATGAAACGGTCAAAAAGGCTTTTCTAATGCAGCCCCACTTGCCGAGCTGAAGCACCCCTAAACTTTTCCAGAGAACCCGGTACACATAAAATGCTCAGAAAACCAGAAGGAAGGTTGCACAGAGTGCACGGCTTTGCACTGATGCTGCAAGCTGTATGATAACAAGGTCTTTTTCTGGCGCCGTTGTTGACCTTGGGTGTAGTTGGACTGCAGCAGGCCGACTTTGATTTGCATGTTTGGAACTGCTTTAGCATTTTTACTGTGTAGTCGCACAAAATTGAGTCAGGCTTTGATATTTGTGTTCTAAAACAAACCTAACACAGAAAAACCTCTTTTTGATGAACACACTGAAACTAGAGTCTTGAAAATTAGCGTTTCTCTTTGTCCGGTTATCTTTGCTGACAGAGTGGAGCCTCGGTAAGCAACCGCTGCCTCATTAATCGGAGCAGGAGGGGTGTCTAATGAAGCCAAGATGTACACGGTTGCATCCAATCAGCGAGCCAGGGGCTTGTTCCAGCATTTCCTTCACTTCTTGCAAATGCAGTGGAAGTGAACTGACTGCAGAGATGCCTCATTTGGACAGAGGATTTGTTTCAGCTGAACCTTCCAGCAGTTTTGGCTCAGCTTTTCAGGAGATTTATGTCAAAGGTGCCCTGATAAATCACTTTTTTTATTAGTGTCTGTCACTGTGAGTCAGCATGCTGTGATGAGGCCACGTACAGTCCCCTCCTCTTTGCTACACGGTAGTGTTGCCAGCACGTTATTCCATGGCTCCCAACCTCAGTCTGGCATTTTGAAGGACCAAATGATTTGTTTACAAAGAAATAAATTGTAGATCAGTTTGTGGCTGTTAATTTATTATTAATGTTTGGCAGTCAGAAGTTAAATATCTGTATTTTTACATACAACACGATAGAAAAGTTCATTTCTTTGCCAAGTAGTCTGAATTTTCTGTGGATATTCATTCCCTTTTTCACTCATTTTCAGTTCAGTTCTTCTACCTGACCACCTTCACAGGAATGACATTTATCCCAGTAGTTTTTGCAGCAACAAGGTGATTCCTAAAGAACTATTTCCTGAAACCTGACATATCTCAGCATGGTGTGCAGTTTGTCCTTAGATAATTTGATGACAAAATAATAAGTGGCATCCCCTAAAATCTGTTAGGGTTAAGGTTACAATGAACAGTATCTGAAAGTGGTGTCCTTAAGAAATGGGTATGAAACCCAGGGAAGACCTCACGGGACCTGAGAGATGCACGTAGACCAGTTGATCCATCTAATGTTGGCTGAAGTCTCATCCAAAAAATGGCCTCCAAAAGAAACGGGGAGAAAAGGCTGAACTGTGCCAAATGGCACGAGAAATGGACTGAAAATCTGTGGCAGCAGGTGTCAGTCTGGTCTCACACCAGGAGCGAAGCGTATGCAGCTCCATGAGTTTAATCACATCTGCCATGTTACCACATTATGTCTGCATAAGACACACATCTCGACAGTTTTTCTCTTGTGCAAGCTAAGCATCATGGAAGCAGATTAATGTATATGAACATGTCAATTAGAGCCGGGTAAAATATCAAGATTTCTAATATATTCAGACTTTTTCACATGAAATATAGAATGAGGGAATATTTTTAATATGATAATATTATATTTAATATTTACTTCGCTTATTTTGATTTTTTTTAGCATAACTGTGCCCTTGTTATGATCATTGCAAAGTATATTTTCAGTATTTTCAAAAGTAATATCAGTCAAATATTTAAATGCAAATGGGCTTCTGATCCTTAATAAAAGTGCATTTAGCATTCAAGGCTGTAAATTTGAACTCTCCTCAGTTACTTGACCCAAAAAGGTATATCGAGATATATAGTATATTGTGATTAAGAAACATTATCCAGATATAAAATTTGGTTCATATCGCCCAGTCCCAATGTCAGTATCACACATCTTTATGTATAGTTTCAGTTAGCCGGTAACAAACTACAGCTGTACCCGTTTTATAGTGATGTTTGAATATGGCGTCCAGCTAGTTTTCTGCAGCTGATGGACAAATCTGAAGTCACAGCTCAGCAACTTTAAAGTCTTCCCCTTTCCTGTCACATCAACCATTTTCTCACTTATGCAGAGGAGGAAAAAGAACAGCAGAGAAATGCAAGCTGATCATTTTACAGAAGTTCTGCAGCTCATCATAAGTTGATTTCATTGCTTCATCCTGCACCTTGATTGACAGTGTAGCATTAAAACCAAGATGCAGCTCAGGTCGAGTGCAGGTGTCCGAGGTTTCACTTCTACCACCTCATTTATTAGATGCCAGCATACACTTTTCTTACATGCCTGCTTTAGTTTTGGATTCATCACCAGTTTGTAGCAGCTTTACCAGGGATGGGCAGCAGGGTGCTCGGGGGCCTCTGTGTCCTGCAGGTTTTTAGATGTTTCCATATTTCAGCTCATTTGATTTATAGCGCAGAACAAGCTGCTCAATCCATTTTATTTGATCAGGTGCGTACTGTTCCTGTGTTGTGTGCAGGGGGCCTACAGCTAGTCGATGCAGTTCAAACCCCGGCCTGGATCCCTTTGCTGCAGTTCAGCCGCTCTGCCTCTGGAACTTAATATCTTTTAAGAAAAGATATTCAAATTTTGTTAAAATGTTATCCGTCCACCACATGATTAGACCCCCCCCCCCCTAATAACTCAAGTGCCTCTGACTGGCTCTGATCAGTCACTTGATATTTTTACCACGTTGGGGTGTAAAATGCAACTCTTTAGCAAAGCGATCTCCATTTTCACAGATGATGATGATGACAATGCACTTATTCCCTTAATACGAATGAGTATAGTTTAGATAATGTGTAGATAAATGAATAAATAGAAGAAATCTCTGAGAGGGATTAGCTGAGAGAAAATCCTCTTTCGATGAGCAGTCCCGGTATTTATCCATTATATATTCTGCTTCATTTTTAGTTAGGGATGCTCCGATCATACTTTTTGCCACCGATACCGATCACCCTTGAGTGCCGATCACTACCGATCACCGATACCGATCACATTGCTGTGATTTTTTATTT
>JBBDHI010000016.1:59379-75667 GCA_037177115.1 Craterocephalus stercusmuscarum
TCACCAGCATATTTAAGTTTCTTCTATCTGTATATGTGAGCAAATGATATCCCTTGATATCCCTTGATACTTTTCAGCCAGTTTTCTGTGACGGTACAGGTTTTAGTGGAAATTCTTGTCAATTCTCAAGCACAATAAAATCATGGATCGGGCTCTTTTAGTCCATTTATTGAATTGGCTGGTCTTTATTTATAAAATAGCGTTTCTTAATCTGAATAATTAAAGACCCTATCTTTGACATTAGCTCCAGCTGAGCTACCTACCGCTGCAAAAGCTTATATCTCCAATTCAGTTTACTTAACTTTATTAGCTGCAGACTCATTTAATGCATCTTTTGCGGTTTGTGCATCAAAGCTAGATGTCACTTTCCCAAAGTAACACACTGAGAAACTGCTGTTTCGTGCAAACTAAAAAAGATGTTTAGGTCATCCCGCCGTGGAAGTTCGTATTGATTTTGGCACAGTGTTGTTGGTGCACTATAAGAAACTATTAGATGTCAAAACTTAGAACCCTATTAAACTGGATCTAAAAGTTGATGAATTGGTATTGATTAACCTTGTTTAGACCCTGAAGTTCTTTCATGTAATGACTTTAATTCCTCCAAGCAACAGAAGATCCCTGCAGATTTTTGTCACATGGCCAGACTGATGCAGATACTCTGTCCTCTACCGCCCCCATATCTACAGAGTGATAGTCACCAAAGTGCAGGGCTTTTTTTGTGACGATTAACTGTTTTGGACCTTAGTAAGTATCCACTTATTGATAAAAAAATGTAATTGGTGAACTCATGACTGACTTCAAGGCCTCAGACATATTTGTTTGTTGTTTTCTTGTTTGGTTGTAACAGTGTTGATGGTGCATCTAAAAATCTATTCCATAAGCTTTGGTTAGGGTGTTGGGAAACCTGTTGAATAATTGAAAGGATATTGACTAGATTATTGATTCGCAGGCTGCAAAGCTACTAAGAAATATTTCCCACACTCTAGTCTTTCATCAGCTTGTAAAATATGTATCAGAGGAGCTGTATGAAATAATGCAATCAGTACTGAATCATTTTCTTGTCATTCAAGTTTTTAACTTCTTAGGTTTGACAAACAAAAGTGAACAGAGCTGAGGGGTACTTTTGGAGCAGCTCTTCTGAACCAAGGGCTAAGCAACAGGAAGAACAAATATATTAACGAAGCAAAAATAACTCAAGTGAATATGTTTGTCATCCATTTAGTAACTAAAACAGTGTTTTATAGATCCTCAGACAGTCCAGAAGAACCAGCTGTCACCAGGGCACATACATTATTGTGTATTTGGACATTACTCCAGTCTTTTAGGTTTAAGGGTTAGCTGTTGACTTTCTGGATGATTCTGTAAATAAGCACAATGACAGCAAACACTGCAGGTCTGCTCAAATCCTTTCTATTTCAGAAATCCACTTGGTTTTTGCATAGTTCTTTAGATTATCATTTGTATGCAACCATCATCACACTGTTTTTACAGCCATCTGATTACATTTCGGGCTAGTGAACTGTAACATAGGCCTGAATGGACCCGCATGTGCAGATAGATGTGACATCATGGTATATGAATGTTACACGTTAGTGTGTGTGCATCAGCTTCTAAGTTTTTCTGAATCAGAGCAGGGAAATAATTTATTATTAGCATATACGCATATATTAGCATATAGCATATGAATTTTTATGCTATAATATTGTTATGTCCATCGTTTACATTTCATCTCGCTGCATCCCATAGACATGATAATTTATTATATATGTGTGCATCTTGTCTCCTCCGGTGCAGAATTGTGATGTCTGACTCTCTTCAGTGACGTAAAAGTCAGATGAAATGCAGCATGACCGCAGCAATAAAGTTTTTGGATTAAGATCAGATATACCCCTCGGACCGTATTCTGAGAGGAACTTTTACTAACGAACTGAGAGACTCTTAAGCTGCGAGAAGGGGCAGAGTTGACCCCGTTGCAATGGATGATGCAGTGTTTCCTGACATTTTGATTGGCTGTAGTGGGTTTTTGGTTGTTTTAGGTCTCTGTCAGTAAATTAATTCATGGCAGGATGGAGCTGCACGGCCGACCCGGTCAGTCGGATCGGGTCGGGTCAAGAAATTTTCACTTTTCATTGTGGTGAAAGTGGGACAGATTAAAAATGCAATGATGCAATGACCTGTGATCTTATGTTAAAGAAGAAAAAAGCCACGCATGTTTTCCAGGCCAAACAAGATATAAAATCTGCTGTCATATGTCAACTGCATGTGTTTGATAGTGGGCGACAAGTGGAGTAGTGGTCTAACTCACCCATCATCGGTACAATCAGTACAAGATCTTGTTAAAAATGAATGCATCTCTGGGCAGAAATGAATGTTGTGACATCCCATAAATCTGCTAAAATGTGCGGTCAAGTTATTATTTGCCTCTATGATATGAATGGAAACTCTCCTGTAACATTTCTTTTACGATGCTTTTTAGCTGCAGCAGCTCTGGCCCCGCTTCTCGAGCCTGGCTCGCTGACGGGGTTTTGGCTCGTAGCTGCTGCGGACGACATGTTTTATGAATAATTTTACTGGATCTCTGTGTTTTATAAATGTAAAAGGGACGACATTGATGGACCAGCTGTGTCTGTCACCAAAAAAAACACGCAGACTAGTTGACTGTCTGTATGTTTATGTAGAGTTGCAGCAATCTGTTGCTGGTGGGAGACGGCTGCTGGCCTGAATTAGCATGTGAATCTAATAAAGGAGAAAATCCGTCTGAGCTGAATTTATAAGGCTTTTTTCTCTCCTCGATGTCTCTCTCCGTCCCCGTCATCCCTGCAGTCGGCTGTCTGCACAAAGGTCTGCTCCTCCATATGTTATATGCAATATGTAAATATTTTCTCTGCCGCGTTCCGTGCAGACCACACAGAGGTTCAGCTGTCACAATTCAGCTGATGGACGCAGCCACACGGGCTGCTGTTTTCCACAAACACACATGAATGTCATCCATTGTTTGCTCTACAGTGTCGCCCAGGCATTTTCTCAGTGCTGTCAGCGTGACATTTAATCCAAAGATGTTTTTACAGCCATCTGCTTACATTTCCGGCTATTTTGTGGACGTATTTGGGCATTTTAAGGATCCCAACAAGATAATGGACCTTTTACACAAGTGCGTGACACGACCATTTATTAAGCCCGGCAAACTGGTGTATGTTTGCAAATCATAAACGGCGCCTCGGGGAGAGTCCAGCTCCGCAAGGGATGCTCCTAAAACTTCAGCGATTTGTAAACACAGATATAGCCAGCTTGGTTCAGTAATAACAAAAGCAGTCTGGCAAAACCAACAGCGAGCAAAGTCAATGAATTTAGTTTATATGCCACATATCAGCGCATCTTACTGTCAGATGTCTATAAGCTGCTGTTAATCTAAAACGGAGAAAAGAAGAGGATTAACGGTGGCTAAACAAGGCAACCATTGCATTATATGTAAATTAGCATCAATAAAAACTGTTTCCCCTCAACATTCTCCCTTCCCTGTAATGTTGGCTTCCTCCTCTTTACGCCAGTCATAACCACTTGATGTATTTAGATACCCATCTCACGTAATTATTTATTATAAAAAAGGAATTGGGATGAATACATGTGCAGCAGAACCAAATCAAAAGACCACTGTTCATACTCTAGAGGGCTGGATAGTAAATCCCCGCTATAAAAGAAATTACTCCAAAACAGGTGCAGAGATTTACTTCATCCGCCTGACTGTGTCTCAAAATGAATCTTTTCATTCTTTTGTTACCTTCAGCTTCAAATATTGCTCCCATCACAGATTTAATAGGCTCTTCTCATCAATGTTACTCATAAAAACTTGTTTGCAGACTGCTCCTTCACATATTCAGAGAGATGTTTTGTGTGAAGGTAGCCTGCGATGAGCCCTTCATGCCTCTGCAGCCTGCTGATTGTCTCTGCTTCGCTATAAATTTCCAAGTTATTTTATCATCCACTAAAGACCCAGCAGCTCCCCCCAGTGTGCAGTTTGTTTTTGTTGTCAGGCCGGCCGCCGTCCCGGCGTTTAGCGGTCCAGAATAATAACGCACCGAAGACATTTATGGGGATGGAAATTGGAAACATGGATTTTTAGTGGCCGAACAAAGTGCATTATGCAAATTTTGCAAATACGGGATATAGATTGGTTATAAACATGGAGCATGTTTGTGTGTTAGTGGGGATTTGCATCCAGTGCTGGAAAATAATGGTGACAATCAATCAGGGTGTAACAGCTGTGGAGGAGTGCCCCCTCATGTTGACAGCGGTGCGTGCAGCGAGACGGCGTGTGCGTTCATGGGGCTGCTGAATGAGAGCAGCCGGCTGCATGTGTGCGAGCAGCCATCCGTGTAATGAAGACGGACGCGGCCCCTCAGCCCGTCTTCACGCTGCCTCCATGTGTTGCTGTACTGCCGATGTCTCAGCTGCGTCTACCCCCCCGTGTCATGACCGAGGTCCTAAGGGAGGAGGAAGTGTGCTATTGCTTCTCCATCCATCCACCTTTCTACTAATCCCTTCATCTAGGGCCTGCAAGCACCCATAAACTACAGCCCCCCTCCCCTTTTCCTCACAAAGCACCTAAAGACCCAGACTCAATCCATCAACTGCAACACCGCAACGATGGGAAACAGAGACGCACCGATAAGAGTGCTTGTTGTTTTGTTTTTTTTTTAGATGTTTGAGTTCTTGAAATTTCAGGTTTTTCTCTCCAGTTAAATGTTTCCAGGAAAGCGAGAGTCTTGGTCTGCAGAGAGATGATGTCAAACCATCACATGTTCATTCAGAGATCCGCTCTCCTCTCCCTCTTAGCTGGCGATGATGTAACCGTTAGACTTATTCTGTCTTTGTTAGCGAAAACAAAAGGCCAGCCAGAGCGCACACACGCTTTCTATCTCCCCACACCATCATTGGTTGGAGGTCAACATCGCTGAAGGTTGCGCTGAACATGAAGAGGTGAAAACAAGAGAGCCCCACGGATAAAGGCTGAAAGGGGTTTTTAATTCTTGATCACGCTCCAGAGTTCGGGTAAAAACTTGAATTATGATATTGGGTCAGTCAGGCTTTGAGTCTTTTGAATTAGTAAACAAACGTAGACGACTCAGAGGCATCGTTACAGAACCGTGGAGCTTTGTACCCGAGGTTTTCATGAGAGGGCGAAAGGCTGTTGAAGCGAACATGTTTAGACTAAAAAAGCAAAGCAGTCCTGCTAAGATAACACAATCCTGTTAGCACATTCATTTAAAAGAAGGGAGAAAAGTGAAAGGGAAAAAACTCATCCAATCCATCTTTGGGTACAAATGATATGTAGATGCTGCTCGGCTACAGAGTTCATGAGATGAGGAGCAGCTCGTGTTTGGATGCGTCCTGGTTGATCTGATCTTAAGTTGAAAGGTTGAAGTAGCCGTCAACGAACAGTCAGTGGAAAATGAAAAGTTTCTGGCCCACGTGATTTTGTATTTACAGTTTTTGTTCTGCCAGGAAGCTGCACAGATCTTCATTCTTTAAGTGTCTACAAGGACCTGAGTGATCTCCACAAATCACCTCTTTTCCTACTTATTCCTTATATCACCTGTCAGGTTTATAAAAGCTGTTCTCCCTCGCTATGTCAGTGACCAGTGTGTGTCTGAAAGGCAACACAAACATGGTTTATAAAAGCTCCTTTTCTCACCATTCAGCTGAAATCGGCACCTGCAAATGCAGCTTTATGACATGCGTCTGCAAGTTTTTTGCAAACAATACTTGTATAAAAATGTTTCAGTTGACAGAAATGATCAGCTCAGGTTTTTCCACTGATTTTACAGAGTTTTTATTTTTAAATTTTCTTAACAAACTGAGTTCACTAAAAATCCACTGTAATCACCACTGATGTGGGATCCAATCGTCAGACAAAATAACTTGTAGCTGCAAGAGCTGGAAGGGAGGGAAGGCATGCACACACAGCCTTTGATAAAATAGTGCATGTTCTTCATGGTATCTAAGGTTCTTATTCTTTATAGTCTTTCTGTCTTCTGTTGAGCTGCAGAAGCACTGATGCCCATGTAGCAAATGAAAATGTTGGAATGTATGACAGGGTTGGCTTGGCTCATTATCACCTTTATTGGAGGTATACAGTCCATTGGATATTTTTCATTATTATTATTATTATTATTGGTATTATTGCAAGATCAATGCCATGCAAACAGTTTGACTTTTAATGAAAGATGTACCTATAAGGGCTGCATTGTACTTGGAGGATGTTCTGCAGCTAACCAGCACGCGCAGGTGCAGAAGTGGAATGCAACCCTCATAATCAAACTAAATATTAGCTCCATATGTTGATGTGTTTTCTGATAAATTAAAAATCAAATCCTGATCTTGCATATTGCATATTTTCCTAATATTAAAAAGAACCAGTTTTTCCCCTGCAGGAGGCTCTGATTGAAGTTGCTCTCCCTTTTGCAGCAGTTATAGGTGAACTTAACCGGCACCACTTCGGTCAGGGCATCTATCATGATGCTGGTTGAAGAGGAAGGTGACTTACATGAAAGACTGCAGCAACACCTTCATGAGCAGCCAACATGCGACACACAAGGCTCAAACAAAACCTCTTAGATTTAATACTTAATGTTTTTTATTCAAAAAGCCGCAGATTAATGTTGCTGTCAATATTAGATGAACAGGTCTCCCACTCCTGCCCCAGAGGAGACAAAGTCTGCATACATATGAACTCCTTATATTCCCACAGTGATGCATATTTGTAGGGTTTTTCCCACCGAACAGCCAGAAACTTTACCACCCCACACTTCTCCATATGTCTTATTATAGCATTTTCAGCTCCACTAGACTGATATATTTCTCTTTCCTGCTTCACACATGACAAATCGTGCTCCCCTTCCTACCTGACCTGCAGGAGTGGGAGGGGGAAGGGGGAGTGGGGGGGCTCCTGTGGGGAAATGCCTGCAATGTGGGAACATTTAAACTGCTGAGGTGGCTGCTAACTGCTTTTCTTCAGGAGCACTCAGAGCTCAGACCCCTCTCTGGCCTCATGAGAATGTGAGAATCAGGGAAACTAGATCACCATATTCTCCTGACAGCGGGTGTGTGTGTGTGCGTGCGCGCGCATTATAAAGGACTCTGTGGACAGTGTGGTCCATTTAGCTTCACCCATGAAGACCTGTTTGTAACTGATGTTCTCTGTGTGGATTATCTGATGGAGCGATGTGTGATGTAACGGGGGGGGGGGCTGCTAACGGCGCCGTGTGATGACAGCAGTGTTCAGAATGGCCTGAATTAGCAGGATGCACATATTGACATTATACTCTCTCCACTAAGGCGGAAATCCATTATAGCCCTCTCTACCCTTTCCATTGAGGGTCATTCATTAGATGCATTAGATTGTGCTCTCTCATTCATACTTGTGTGTGAGTGTGTGTGGGTGTGTGAGTGTGTGTATACTACAGTAATTGGATTTCTTTTGTGAACCTGCTCTAAGCCATGATCTCATCCCCTTGCAGCAACCTCTGTTTAAATGTTATTGCCGGGCTCGGTCTCCTACCTGATCTATTTTACAGCTTCAGTAATGATTTTAGATGTGGCTCCTTCACACGTCCTGCAGCTCTGAGGCACTGCAGCACAGCCCCTCAGGCAGCCCACCCTGGTTGTGCAGTTCTGCAGTCTGACATGAAAATTGCATCACGAGGGACAAACTGCTGTTATTAAATGCAGTTTTCTTTTATTCTCTGCAAATTTGCATCCCACATCTTTAAGGTTTCATGGTCCATCAGGGAGCTGGAAGATGATGGAAGATGCTCCACTGTGCTCAGAAAGTGATGGACATGGTCAGCAGTGATACACAGGCTGGTTGCTGTGGTTAAATCGTGCTTTGTTGTTACTAGAAAGCCCAAAGGTGCCAAGAAAATATCCCCCATGCCATTCGACCACCTGCAGCCTGAACCGTTGATCCAAGGCGGGATGGATCCATGCCTTCATATTTCTGTTGTATCCTGAGCTGAACTTCTGAATGTGGATCTGAAATGGAGACTCATCAGACCAGGCAACATGCTCCATCTTCTGTTGTCTAGTTCTGGTGAGTCTGTGTGAATTGTAGCCTCAGTTTCCTGTTCTTAGCTGACAGGAGGGGCCCCCGGTGTGGTCTCTGCTGCTGGAGCCCATCTGCTGCAAGGCTGGACGTGTTGTGTGTTCACAGATGATGTTCTGCACAACTTGGTTGGAACCAGCGCTTATCGGACTTCCTGTTACCTTTTTGTCATCTCCAACCAGTCTGCCCATTCTCCTCTGACAGCTGCTGCTCAATGGACATTTTCTTTTTCTCTGTAAAGGCCAGAGACGGGTGTCTGTGAAAATCGCAGTAGATCAGCACTTTCTGAAATACTCTTACCAACTCTCTTCAGTGTTCAAAGCCACTTAAATCCCCTTTCGTCCTCATTCTGATGTTCAGACTGAACCTCAGTAAGTCGCCTTCATCATGTCTGCATGACTTAATGTGTTAAGATGCTGACTGGATTTTATGCTGCAAATAAGAATAGAAAAACACCAAGAAGCAAGACTGATGTCTCCGTTGGTCTCTCAGTATCACAACATTTTGCACATTCTGCTCCTCAGAGGATTGTTGTGATTATGACATTTAGGTTCATTTCCTGTGAAAACGTCTCTGGTGGTCGCTTTATGACCAGCTGATAGTCATATTGTGGAAGGAATTGTAATAAAACACATGGCGTGTCTTGGTTTGTTTGTTATGAAACAAGCAAATATCCAGGATCAGAAAGATAACTTTATTCATTTCCCCCACTGTTTTGTTGCATTAAAACTCAGCGTTTTGCCTCTGAAAGTTCAGCTCAGTCAGGTTTCCTGGACGGCATCAGACCTCCCAACACGTGGCCTCCAACCTGAATGAACTGGGTCATCATCGGATTATTGTTTGATATTCAGAAGGCGAGCGGCGGCTGGGACTGAACAGAAACCGGGCTGGAGCTCACTGAGAGGAGCAGACCGGGATGAAGTCTGCATCTTCAGGACTGCATTTCACTCCGTTGGAGTGCATTTAAAGTCAACGAAAACCTTATTTTTTTGGTTTGTTTTTTTTGTTTTTAGGTTTTGATCATTGAGCCATTTTAAAAATATGGGTTAAAGCAATAAAAGTAAGTGAATGATGTTTGGATTCATGGATGTGTTAGCAGCAGCTTTAAATGGACTGTGCCTGAGCTCTCACCATGATGCTGTCAGATGGCTTCGCGTCTTTTTAAGGCAGCACAGGGAGACATTTGCAGCCTTCTTGCACCCACATGTGCTTTCCAATGAGCCGGGCTGTTTGCTTGTTCCTCTCTGCTCTCCAGCAACGCGTCCCTTTTAATCTATCTCATGTGTGGACGCTGAGCTGATGCAAAGTATCACACTGGTTAAAGTTATGTTTCTGGTTTCTGTCTAACTTTTATATGACGCCCTCCTCCTCCTAGAGTTTCTTTGCTTTGCTTTTCTCACATTTGCAGAGCCTCACAGCCTAATATGCTTAACTGAGTACTTGGAAGGTCTGCTGGATTCCTCAGCGGAGCACTTTCAGGAAAATAAAAAGCCACCGTGCTTGAGGACAGCACAGAGGACTACACATGTGGAAGGAAAAATGCTCTCCTGCAAGTACACCCCGCCTCCCTTCTGCCTTCTCTCTCTCCTCTGCTTCTTTTTGCCATCTCTTTCCCTCCATCTTTCCCTTTGTCCTGGGAATGTACCAACCGGAGAGGGATAGGAGGAGGAGAGAAAGAGGGGGGGAGGGGTGAGCCAGCATGTCAGACAGAGGAGAGGAGGAAAAAAAAAGGGAGTGAATAGCATGTGGCAGAGGGACACGGAAAGCAGACGGGGAGGTCAGAGGAGGAACACGACTAAAAGAAATTCGCTTTTTTGGGGGTTTTCATCTGGTTGCTTCACCTATTGTTTCTAGCTTTCTGGTCAGACTGGGAGCCAAAGTTGTGTCGGGTGCCGGTCGTCAGAGAAGGGAAGCGGGAATATGAGGATGGGATACCACGATAGGAGGATGGGAAAAAAATGGAGGTGATGAAAGCTGTCCCAGTGAAGAATCTACCAAAGCAGCACCACTGCCTCTTCCCTCCTAACAACCAGCTGCTGGAGACATCGTTTGCCCCTCTGAATCCCACACCGGGAGACTTTGCATACAGTGGAGCGCTGACATTTACGTCTTGCCGAGGGGAATTGTGATCTGGAGCGGCAAAACAAGGCTGGATGTCCAGTCTTTCACTGGGGAAAGACAAAACCAGAGCAAGGCTGGGGACAGGTGCTGGAGTGAAAAGGAGGGGCGAGCTGAGCGGGTCGGCATGGGGGGAATGAAAGCACAGTGAGGAGTGTGAACCACACTTGACCTACTGTAAGTATGACAAGTGTCTCTGTGTTTTACTGACTGATTCCCTCGCTGCTCTCTGTAGAAAGCCCTGCTGCTGCTGCACTTCCCCTCTTGTCCTTGTGTGCCTGTAGGACTCATTAAATGAGATGTTGTTGCATTCAGTTCTGCAGAAACCTTCTGAGATGCGTCTAAGGAGCCCGCTTTGGAAGATTACCCACACTAATGGGCTTTTTTCTCACAAACCACTCATTGGTGTGTATGTGACACAGCATGGCCAAATAAAGCTTAAACAGTGGGGGCTATCATTTCATGGCTCCCATGCTTTGGTCTTTTCTGCCTATATCTCAAGCTGCAGTTTTTATGGGTAAATTTGAAATGAAAATGCTTTTTATTTTGGTGCTTTTTCCGTTTGCTCAGGACTGATGAGTGCAGGTGGTTTGTGAGCTTCGTTGGGCTTCGTTTAACCTCTATGTTGCAGAAAATGTGCAGCCACGAGGTTTAAAAACAACATAATATGACTCAGTTTGGAACTTTGAATTTCTGCCATTTGAAGGAACAATGTGCTGAAAGCAGCAATGATGAAACTCACGCCTGTGTTCAGGCTTCAGTGTTTTCATTGCTGTTTTCGTTTTGCACTCACTGGATGTGACTCAAAAAGAAGAATGGAATTGCGAAGACTTTAATGTACAAGCGGACATGTAAACTTCCTTTTGGTAGTTTTTGTCTGTTCTGAAGATTTTATAAGCAGAAAGAGAAGCAGTTTAGTAAATTGTGTTTCAGCTGTTGAATATTTGCATCATGTGACTCAACAGCTGTTTCAGGTCTGACCTGAAACTAGCCAACATAACTGACCAGTCTCCTTCTAGATATTACCTCAGTTATTTTCAGACATTAAAAAGTGACACCTCTTTATTCTTCTTGTGGATGTCCACCACACTTTATTTCTCAGATGAACTCCTTCTGAGTTACAACAACGTTGCAGCTGTGTTTATTATCCTCCCGACAGTGATGTTTTACTCTGGTTTCTCTCTTGTGGCTTTTTAAAAGATCCTTTGGGATCTTTTTGCTACTGAAACTGTCTCCAGCTTTGGGACAAGCGTTGTGCTGTCACTCAGCTGGAAGACAACCAGCAGAACTGGCTTCCTGGCTTGTTTATTCAGTAAATATCCTCTTTATTTTCTAAGGGCTGTGTCAGCAGCTGCACAGAGGTCGTTAATGGGACGGTTGTGTGTCTAGTCTTCCTGCAGATCAGTAAGTCTGCAAAAGTTGGAGTTCTGATTACATATACTGTATGATCTGTAGTCTGCAGGGGAAAGTCATCCTTTGGCTGTGTGGAAGGGTTGTTATTATTTTTAGTCCTCATGAACAGGAAATTTACTATATAACTGAAGTTAAATTGGATTCATACCACTGTAAAAGTTCAACTTTGAGAAGCCCCAAGTTGGATGTAAGATATATCCTGTAAATTTCCCAGTTTATTATTTATTACAAATGTCTCCAGAAAATAATTTGAATGCTATAAAACCTTATGATCATTAACTTTCCTAAATAATTTGCTCCACAGTTGTAATCACATAATACCAATTGGGACCAAAACAAGCATTTTCAGTCTGAGGTTTGGTGCAAAATCCAGAATGTGTTTGCAGAGATGCACACAAGTTGCACTGTTGTGATCCCCACATATGCAGATGGATATGCAACTTCTTTGGGATACACGAGCTGTTGGCAGGAGGCCGTCCTGGTCCTGGCAGTTGTTGTTTTGCATGATCAGATAAGCATCTGGGAAGTTTTAGAGGCTGTGTCAACACCTCAAGATGCTCGTTGTGTTCTTTCAGAGCAGTTTTCTGGTGTAGCAGGGCACATTTCGTCCTGGTTTTGTCCCAAGACAGGTCTCTAGCCTTCCAGACCTTCTGGTGGGAGGCGAGTGTCAGAGTGGCATCCGTTTGTTTGTTTGCTGACGTGGGCCGGGGAGGAGATGATGTCACCAGAACAAGAGGGTGGTTGCATTTCGATCATTTCTTTACACGAACGACTCATGTCCCCATGAACACAAACTGTAATAATTGTGCTGAGACAATCTTTTCGACCAGGTTTGAGTTTTTTTTATTGCACTTTGACACAGAAACGGTTGGTCTGGTTTGTGCATGATGTTTACATTTTGATTTGAATCAAGAATAACAATCGTTCCTCTCCTCTCAGCCAGTTTGTCACCGGGCAGCTGTACTTTTTCCACCTAAAGTGAAGGTCCAAACCCATAAATCCGTCCTGTGAAATAAGAGAAAGTTGCACTCTGCTGGAACGCCTTTCTCCACAGGATGGTTTCTTAAATTTGTTTTTATTGCTTTTCCGACTCCTCTATAAACAGAAAAGCTCTTAGCTGCACGCGGAGCGCAACACACGCGCTTCGTACAAAACAGTTTGACAACAAATGAGCCCAGAGTTTGTTGGGCTGCTGTTTTTTTGTGGTTTTCAGCAAAGGGAGCCAGAAAAAGCTCAGTGTTGCTCTGTGAAGAATTTATTCTCTCCATAAACAGAGATCGCAGAGTACAACCTGGATAAACAGGAGCAGAAACGAGTGTCTTTTCCCCTCCCATCCCTGGCATTGTTGCCTATATTATCACGCTCAGCTTGCATACCTCTGTCTCAGGACTTTTGATTTTATTACAAGGTGCTGAAGTCTGACCAGTTTGTCCTTCTCTGCAAAAAAATGACCTGAAGCTGTGTTTGGCCGGCGGGAATGAAATGGCATGTCCTTTTCAGTGTAAAACGTTTTGTCTGCGCTCTACTGCAAATATTTCTCTGACAGCTGGACAAGCCAATTCTTCCACACAGCTGAGGGATGAAAATGATAAATGGACTGGATTAATGTGGCACTTTTCTGGTACAGTTGACCATTCAAAGTCCTTTAACCACTCGCAGACGTAGCAGTCTCACAGGCTATACAATGGTTTTTCAATGTTCTATCCAACGACACTTTGACACGTGGTCCGACTCAAACAACCTTCCATTCGGCAGAAAATTGCTTTTCTTTCTAAGCTTTTGATTCTGTCCACCTCCTCCTCAAAACGTGTCCACATGACGTCCGTGCATGCAGGTAGATGTGGGCTTTATGTTCAGAGAATGAGCAACTCTGTCAGTGACAGTGATCATTGTGTAATAATGTAGTTAAGCTGTAACCGGGATCCTTTTTTAACCGCTGCCCAAAGCCAACCAGGAAACGGGGTTTTGTCGCATGGTAAGGTGTAACCTGCATTACGGCCTTCACGATGTGGACGGTTGTGGTGTCGGAGAGTATTTTAGCTGTAACCATGGTCCATTTCAAACGCTCACAAGGTGATGCTGCTGCCTGAACCAAACCAGGAAACTTGTAACCATGGCAACCTATACTACAGCATACATGATGGTGATGGTTGTGGTGTTCTTTTGTTTTTTTTTGTGTTTGTCAACTTTGTTTTTACTTGCATTGTTTTCAATCTCACAAAGTCCCATAGTTACATTTTAGCATTTTTAGCGTTTAGCTTCTCTTTCCTCCTCGTGCCGACGTTGTGGCATCTTCAGTGATAAACCTGAGAATGACTCCTGTTAAGTGGAAATGCTAGCATGTGATTTATTCCCTTGTGCAGCCTGCAGGGATTACTGGACAAATATGACCACTTCGGTTTCATCTGCAGAGGAGATTATTGTCCATCCTTGTCTCTGCTCCCCTGGTGTCTGGTTCAAGACTGATTGTTGCTCTGATTGCAGAGAGAAAATGTGTCTGCACGGCTTCGATTAAAAAGGAAACAGTCGGCCGTTTTTATTGACTGTAGCGCTAATTCAAGGATTCCAATTAAAAGAAAACTGTGTCTGAACCATCCCTCCAGGAAGTTG
The DNA here is from genome assembly GCA_037177115.1 of Craterocephalus stercusmuscarum. NCBI lineage: Eukaryota > Metazoa > Chordata > Actinopteri > Atheriniformes > Atherinidae > Craterocephalus > Craterocephalus stercusmuscarum. Next base: position 73,622 of record JBBDHI010000016.1, read on the forward strand.
TCTGCACCTTTAATAACTGCCTTTCTGAAGGACCTTCAGGTGGAAGATTTTTATCTGATCATCAGTGTGGGACCTGTGTCTGCATGGTGCTCTCACCTGGTAACAGGTGTGGGCTCCCGGAGGCCGGCGATCATGCTGTTGTAATATGTGCGGAATGTGGCTCGGCATCATCTCGCTGAATGAGTTTTCCTCTGGAAAAGATGGCAGCTCCCGTTGTGCCAGAACTTTATTACATTGTTAGACAGATGTGCAAGTTATTATGCCATATGCAGTAATGTATAAAAGTTTGGCTTGTGAAATGACAAAAAGCTGGACGGCCTTCCTTCTATGAAGGCATGGAGGACACATCATCCATAATTTCCAAAAACGAATTTCTAATTTTGTTCCACCAGACCACAGGAGGATTTTCCTGTGGTTTCCCTTTATGCAGCCTTGGACACAGCCGGCACAAACGTCTCTGCATCTTGTTTGTGTGTTTTTTTCTTTGCATGGTTGAGTTTTAACTTGCTTTTTGTTGTAAAGTTAAATTTATATCTGCAGTCACCTGGCAGAAGACAATAAAACACGTTACTTGATCTCCATCTGTTTATACTCATATCTTTATCGACAGCAGACAATGAAGTCTGTAAATTCTTTGCAGTTTCACACTATTTCTCTCCTAAATGTCCTAAAATTAAAACGGTCAGCACATCTGTGGCGAGCCTGTTTGTTTTCATCCCCACCAAATTACCGATTTGCTCCCTATTGTGTTAATGTGATGCTCCACCTGTTGCACAAGTATCTTGTCTTCTTTTGGAAACATGATTTTAGCTTTAAAGTTGACAACAAACCTCCTTCCTTATTTCAGATATTTTGCCAGCACTTGTTTGAAACTGCAAAACAATCTGTGTGTGTGTCCAGAAGCAGTTTGTTAACTCTAAAATGAAGAACTAGTGATGTAATGCTTTTTGTCTCTGTCTCTCAGCTGTCCCTCGGGGATGAACAGTGTGAAGTGACGCGGAATGGCTACGAGTCCAAAGAGCTGGTGTACTTAGTCCATATTTACTGCCAGGTGAGACGGCTGACTCCAGTGTTTTTTGTTGCTGTGCATCACAGACACACAAACGTCCCTAACATCATTTTAGAGCTGTGGTTCCTATCTTATTTTCCCTGAGGGCCCCCTTCATGAACCTACTAAAAAGCTGTGTTGCACCATGCTTGGTTTTATGCTTTCATCGGCTGTTTATCACCATAAATGATCCATTTTGGCTGACTTCTTTCCTTCGATAAAACCAACGTTAAGGTGGTCACAGATGATTCGTCCCTTCAAAATAAACAGGAATCATCTGCACTGTTTCTCAGGAATGTCTCTTTAATGAAATGGTGCAAACATGCTGTTTTCTGGCTCCTAAAAAACTGTTTCCATGTGAACAAAACACCTGAATCAAAAAAACCTAAAGCAAGTGTACCTCAACTTGTCTCTGTGTGGACATAGCATTAATTTAAACTGAGCAGTCTTGAAGGTCCAGGGACCCTAGGTTGGGAACCACTGCTTTAGTATACTGTTGTTCATTCACCCCACAATACTTGGAGAAACTGCAGGGAGTACATGAGAAAATATAAAAAGAATAACCACACTAGTGTCAATTTAAAATTCATTATATTACAAATAAATGTAAGGCTATTTTACTAAGATGTAGTATTCAGTCTTCAGTAATTGAAAAAGGAAAAAAACATGTCACCTATATCCCAAAACCTTCTGGTTCATCCCCTGTCAACCACTTTTTGTCACAAAAAACTCAAACAATGGATTGATTGTTTGAAGTGTAGCTGTGATGCTGCTGGGAAAGCGAAGAGACAAAGAGGGTGAAACTAGCACCGGTAGAAATCTGTTGTATTTTGGTGAATCTTTTATCTGGATTTATGTCTAGCCCACAACACTAAACAGCACCATTTTACCAGAAAGCATCTTTTAGGAGGAAATTTCCTAAGTTCAGGTCAACACAAGACTGAATGTGAAAAGCCTCCACCGCATCATTGAAGCCCTGCAGTCTTCTTCTGTGGTGT
>JBBDHI010000016.1:75767-91875 GCA_037177115.1 Craterocephalus stercusmuscarum
CTGCCTCAAAGAAAAAGCTTCCCAGTTGAATCCTTGCAGTCCTCATCTTTGACTAATCCAATCATCACGTTGTTACATATTTCCTGAGCTCAACTATCTGGATTTAATAGCTTATGTGGGATTCTCTGAGGATAAGTTGCAGCATTTATCTTTAGTTTGTGTCATCTTCGCAGGAAAGTCGGACAGAGTTCTTTTTCTCATGGCTTCAGCTGCGTATTCTTTGCTTAGTTTTATTATAAAGGTCAAAGTGAAAACAGTTGGTGCGCTTATATGCAACATTCCTTTTCAGTAAAGTCATATTTATTATTTATTACATCAAATGCAACACAGCTTTGCATGAAATTAAAGTCCAGTATACACACCAGCTGCTCAACTCTCTCCCACTAACACTTCAGATTCCAGTGTCATACATTTCCATGCACAGATACCAAATCATGCAGGTATGTAACCATGTAATTGGAAATTCCAACCTCTTGCAGCCATTGGAAAATTGCTAAATCTAGTTGAAAAAAAGAGGGAAAAAAATCTAACGTGCAGACACATGGCCTTGAGGTCTGCGCTCAGAAAGTAGCACAGTAAGTCTAACTGGTTCGGTGCCACAAACCCCAAAAGGAGGGGGTAACCGTCTGAAAGTGGGGCAGGAAAGCATAAAGAGCGGAGCGTGATCCCACAGAGCACTCCCAGCGGCGGCTCTCCCTGCCAGTGCTTTAAGACGGCACTGGGATCAGTGGGCTGAGTGGTGCGCTGCAGTCCCAGTCACACAAGCCCTGGCCTCGGTTCAGACGGAGCTTTCTTGGGCAAATCAAAGCAGAGAACTTTTTTTTCCACCACCAGTTTCTCTCTGTGGGGTTTGAGGTTTTTAACTGGATGGAAAAAAAACTCCCAACAAATCCATGGAATAATTTTAAGATTTCTTTTAAACAAAAAAGTTGCTTTTAATGTGGTGGATGGAGGGGAAAATTCTCCAGGTTTGCACTTGTGCTCCTGGAATTTAATCTGCGTTCTCCTTGGAAGGGCTGAGTAAGCCTTTAATATTCTTTATGTGAGAATATATTTCCATTTGTGAAACTTGAGTCCCATTTTCACTTTTTCCACATCTGCAATTGTATCAGAAGCATGAAAAAAGAGCACAAAGAATATATATATGTTTGTAAATAAACACAAAAGCTTCTGGTTCTTTCTATCATTTATCCACAGAGTTCATAAAGGCAGTATCAACGTTTTTTCTCAAATTATTGATGGAAATATACTTCTTTTTTAATCCCAAGAAATGGTAAAATCTTAAAACTTGATCAACTTTTTATAAGAAATCATCTCATTACTGAAAAGTTTCCAGTGTTGACACCCATTTGTGCAGCGGTCACATGATGCTCTGGGCTGGGAAAAAATTTTTTGTGAAGTGCAGGTTCTCAGCTCCAGGATGCAGCAGGGAAATGACAGCTCCAGAAATGTATATAATATAATATCAATATAATATAATATTATAATATATCACCTTTCCAAAAACAGAAACATGTTTATATTCCTCACTTCTTCCTGTGTTTTATATGGTGTTTATTTTCCTGTTTTTGTGTTTTTCTTGTGCTTGTTGATGTACTTTCTACTTTCTTAGCTGCTACTAGCAGCTGATAACGATGCTGCAGTATCAGTTATTAAATGCACTTTTTGCACTAACAACCAGCTTCTACATGGAGCTGCAGTCCCGTGGACGTGCCATAAATCAAACTTGTCCTCTGAGTGGACGTCTCGCTGCTCACACTCTGGTTTTCTGCCGTTCTGAAGGGTCGGAGCTGGATTGTGAAGCGCAGCTATGAGGACTTCCGTGTCCTGGACAAGCACTTGCATCTCTGCATCTACGACCGACGCTTCTCACAGCTGCCTGAGCTGCCTCGATTGGACAGTCTAACAGATCAGTCCGAGGCAAGTGCTTACATACCTACATCTACCTGCATAACTAATTTGCTGCTGAGGAAGGAGTGGAGCTTGTATGAAACCAGCTTTTTTCATATTTTAACGCTTTGGGTAAAGAATCTTAGTCAGGTTTATTTTAATGTTGTGGACTCATCATTTGCTGAGCTTCTACATTAGATGAACAGTTGTTGCTGCCAGTGTGCTGCTAGAATATAATTTAGAAAATAAAATAAAAATAATAAATAATAAAATAATATAGTTTTGCTCAATTTTGTCCACATGGACTTGTCGTTCTTTCTTGCTCATGGCTGTGCATGCATTATGGTCAGCTGGAGGCTCCAGAACGGCTTTACACAGTTAATGCAATGGATTTGTCATTTTTCTGCCATTGTGATTGTAAAATGAGTGGGGAGCAGTGGTGCGGTTTCCATAAGAAACTCTTTCCCTTCTCCACTGAAACACTAGAAACCATAAACCTCTTTCTATTACAATGTGAAGCTGGAGCTGCGAATGTCATTTGAAGTGGTTTACGACCTTGCAACATACTTTCTGCAGTGGAAGGCCGGGCCCCCCCTGGGTGGCGGGGGGTCATAGAGTCGCTGCAGGGGAAGCTGTAGATGATGGAGTTAAACTGAGCTGAATCAGCTTGATTTATGCAGGAAAATCAAACCGACCGTGTGAAAGTCTGGCACTATTCTCAGGGTGTAATTTCAGTTCCAACCAGATATTTATTATGTTTTCAATTTTAATGATGAAACAAAGGGAAGTAAACTCTAAAAAACAACGTTTGATGTGGTTTAACGGAAGTGCCCGATATAACTGCAGAGTTTGTGGCATTAGTAAAGTGTACCAGTGTGCTGACTCCTAACTGCTGTGTTTTCCGCTCCATGTTAGTCAGTTTCCCAGATGTTGTTGGCTTACCTCTCACGGCTTTCAGCTATCGCTGACAACAAGATTAACTGTGGACCCGCTCTCACATGGATGGAGGTAACTGCGCTCTGTTGTCTTTAAGGCTTACATAGAAGAGCTTTCTGCTAACAGCTCGTGCATTACTCGCATATTCATGCCTTAGGGTTGTCATATCAATGGATCATCGAGGAAATGTGTAAATGTTGCTGCACTATGTAAATGATTAATACAAGTATCTGTAGCTAAATGACATGTGTAGACATAAAGTATAATATGACTATTTATCTCAAGTATTGTCATCTTGTTGTGTTGTACAGGATAATGGTATTTTTCATATTTGCTCACACTTGCAGTCTGTGCATCCGACAGCGTCCATAAAACAAATCATGGTAGAGACCGTTAGTGGTGATGGATGATGTCGTTAATGACGGCGGGGTGTGTGTGTTTGTGTGTGTGTGTGTGTTCGCCAGGTTGACAATAAGGGGAATCATCTGCTGGTTCATGAAGAGTCATCCATCAACGTGCCAGCCATCGCCGCGGCCCATGTCATTAAGCGTTACATCGCCCAGGCTTCAGACGAGCTGTCATTCGAGGTAACGATAAAATCAGCTGTTTTTTTACACCGACCCCACATCGTATGACAGCCGGGGTACTCCGTGTCCCCCTATCTCCTCTGACTCATTTCAAGCCGACTTGATCCGGATTCTGTTTTATCTGGCCGTCTGGAAAAACTGAAGTGCTTGCTTGACGCTCACTTTCCATGTTGTAATTGTGAGCCGCTTCAGAAGCACATGACTGATCCCCCTCTGAAAAGTCTTACAGCTGGAATGAGAAAAGACCCATGTCATGATCTGTGTGGGTTCTGTGATTAAACAGCTCCACATGCTCAAGAGAAAAAGGAAAAAAATCTTTCTTTCTTTCTTTTTTTTTAATTGATGAACAACTGAAGGCAGATCTGATATCAGCCAGTGGGACCCACACGATGCTGCTGCTGCAGAAACAATAAGAGGAGATATTAAACTCTGTGTTGGACGTATTTGTGAAGAGATGACAGTGAGAGCTATAAAAAGGATAAGAACTTTAATTCCTGTGTTGCTCCCTGCAGGTTGGCGACATCGTGTCTGTGATTGACATGCCCCCTAAAGAAGACACCACATGGTGGAGAGGCAAGCACGGCTTTCAGGTACTTTCTAACTTCTGTTTCGCCTCAGGGTGAGAAAAGAATATTTCTTATCAAAGTATACTGTACATGAAATGACTAAAAAAACAAAGGAAGAAGTCCTGGTTTATATTAACACACAGTTCTCCTTTACATCTGATCAGACTGAAACTGGTGCGGTTAAAGATTTGCATTACAGTCCACTTCTAGATGTAAAAGACACTGTTTTATCTGTGATGATCATAAAACAAAACAAAAAGAAATGCAGCTCTCTTACAGCCCAAACTAATATCTGAGCCTCTTTTATAATATTATAATGATATTTTTTAATATCCGGGCCATTTTTAAACACTTTTGTCTTTAAATAAATCATAATAAAATGCTAACTATCCTGCCCAATCTCAGCTATATGGGCTGTTATTGATTTTCCACTTTAATCTCTCTCATTAACATATTGGGCCCAATAAAAACACCCTCATGCTGAGGGAACTGTTTTTAAAGTTGATAAAATAAACATGCATATTTATAGAATTTTATTTTACTTTAACTGCAATTCTTAAAAACTCTTTTCACAAGTCATCCCAAATGTAGCATATGAGCTCAAATTGAGACATAAACTATATGCAAATATTTATCTCTGACCTCCCACTTTATTCTTGTTTTGTTCAATTCAAACAATCATATCTAAGGTTTTCATGGTCAAACAAAAACTCTTTTAAGTCTTTCTTTTTGTCCGTGGAGCTAACGGCAGCGCTGCAGGTGACCTAGCCTTCCTTTATTTTGCTACAGTGGTGTGAAAACGTAGAAACCTGTAAGGGTTAAGTCTTTGACCAGGGCATTTTCTGCTGGGATGATGTGAATACCCTTTCACCTGCCGGCTCAGCATCATGCACCGTACTCCCCCTCAACGCATCGCTCGACTGGCTCCATTCAGTGTTAAAATCAACCAGATTCAACACACTGTGCCCCAAACCCCTGCAGCAGGTTTAGCTGCACAGCTGGATGAAGGAGCCCCCATGCTTCCTTTATCTGACACTGATTTGAAGTTTGAGCTCTGTGTGGGAGACAGATGGATTATCCTTCACAGCTGCAGTGATGTTTGCATGACGATTCCTTTGGACACAGTAGATAAAAAAAAAAAAAAAGTTTTGATTTTAACACATTTTCTTCTGAGCATCAGCAAGTCCCGACAGAAGCTGCTTTTTCTCCTCTTAGCCACCAAATTCTCACATTTTCCTCTTTATCTTACAGATGAGGTTCTGGATAACCGATCACATAAAACCAGGCAGGCTGTTTCTTTGACTTTAATGCAAATCGATTACTTTCCAAATTCATATCAAAGCTATAAATGAATGCTGTTGGGTACGAATGCATTAAGAAGCTGGTAAAACCTCTGTCCATTAGGTGGTGTTCAGTCTGGAACCTGAGGGTTATTTACACCAGTATGTGCATATTCTGAAGACGTTTGTGTTTATCTACGCAGCAGTGTTCTTTCTCAGTCCTCATTTCATCAGGATTTGACAGTAATGGCTCCCCCCCCCTCACCCCACTTCTCTCCCTGCTCTGCTCTGTCCAGGTTGGCTTCTTTCCCAGCGAGTGTGTGGAGCTCATAAATGATAAAGTGCCACAGTCCATGACCAACTCGGTGCCAAAACCAGGTACTGCTCCTTCCCTCAGTCTGTTCATGGCAGCACGTCGAGGAGGGTAGCTAATGTCTGACTCAGCTGTGTTTTCAGGGTCTCTGATTGATGGGATTGCTCATACATGTAGATGTGTGTGTGAGTGTGTGACAGACTAAAAGGCTTTTGATACATTTGAAAAGGTAAAGGGTTATTTGTCAATATACCTGATGAAAATGCTGAGTCATGTTTAAGGACTTTTATCACCTGTACTGCAGTAAACATCATAAAGTTGACTCAGTTTATGAGCCTGCTCCTATGAAAGGAAACCCATCGTTCTGACACGTCATCTTCTTAAATAGCTCACTAATCATGTTATATTGACTCAGCTCTATGGAAATCCACTGCAAATAACTGCTAATCTATTGGTGTCCAGAGCAAACAGATAAGCTCTCTGGCACACACATCGACACGAGTGTGTCGCAGACAACCGAACAGCAAAACCCTCCAAGAATCATTTAAGTGTTAAACAGCCGCTCTGTCAACCAACTCTCACACGATGCAGCTGCCATCAAACATGGCGGCTCGCATCACGGGTGAGTCCGTTTATTATTAACCCTTTTATTTGACGAATCCACGTCACATCTTCCAAATCCAAAGCTATGACTCAGGTCGCAGCCATCCTGCCGGCTTCAGGGCGGGTGAGCGTAACTTAAACTACAAGCCTCAGACTCCACAGCTGAGATGAAATGATGGAGAGCAGGAAAAAAACCTGCAGTGTTCCCTCCAAACACACAATTAAAGGGATGGGGTTGTCATAAGTTCGGGGTTTCTTAAACAGCACATCTCTGAGTTTTAGGGGCTGATCTGAAATGCATCTCGCATTAACTGTTTCAGTGCACCCTCAGCACTCTCCTTAGTCCAAGGTTTGACTCAATCTGCTTTCCCACCCGCTCTGCTTCTAATGTTTTAATGCACGTTGATGTTTTGTTTTTTATTAGTGCTGGGCAATGATAAAATTCTCTTTGATTAAGGATTTTCTATGATTAATCCCATTGTTATGGGTAAAATTTTGTTATGTGTTGGACAATTTGATATCACGGCCAGATTTTCTCAGTGCTGCGCTCGCTAACGACGGCTAATTCATCATCCAACTTGCTTCCCGTCTCTTCTCCGAACTCTCTCCAGCCATTAAAAAATCTGAAAGAGACAGAGCAAGGAATAAGACAAGAGTCAGTGTAAGACTCTTTCTTTTCCTTTATTCTTCCAATAATATTCTCTTAGGTTTCTTTGATGAATCTGCATCCAAAAACAAAGAAGCAGTGAAGCGCAGTGTTTTACCCTTAGGAAGTTACTAAGGAATGACTACCCCGGGAATCTGTCACTCGGCCATCAAAACTAGTCAAACACGCATTTAAAGGTCATAAATTTACATAATGCTCATTTAACAGTGCTAGCATATTTAAAAAGTGAAGGAAGTTTTGATCTCCAAACACAACAAATAAACTGTTTTTAACAGTAGTATTCCCATTAACACAGTAGCAGTTAAGATGTTTCTCATCAATCTGAACTTACAATCGAATATTTATGACAAAAAGGGAGGAAAATTGCAAGAGATAAGAGGAGTCAACGCTGGACTGTCTTTGACTGCATGTGGAGAGCGCAGAGAAGAGACGAGACGTGTCATGAACGGGAACCATTTAGGCCCACCTGAAATGTTCATAATGGTCAGGATGTGTGATGATGGCCTTTCATAACCAGCGCCGCGGAGTTAGTGAACAGCAGACTAAGAAAATCTGCATTAATCGGAATCAGATTATTATTAATATAATAATAATATTATTTATTGATCCCAGAATTTGAAATTGCAACATTACAGCAACATAAAGCGGAATATGGATAATTTGGGATTTAAGATGTAAAAAATAAGGTTGAGTGTTAAAAAGAAGGAGTCTCTGTCTGACAAAGTGGAACTGCTATAAAGCACCACAACACAATAAAATTGTGTGTGTTAATTAATCAGCGGGATAACGTGTGAATGTGCCCAGCCCTAATCCTTATGCATGTGTCCTTGTTTGTTTAATAATACATTTGCTTCATTGCAGATTAACTGCAGGCCATGTGAATAATTTACCTATTTAGATTTTTATACGTTAATCCATATGTTGGGCCTCTAAAAAGATCACCTGCAGAGTAAATAACTGCGTAGATGGTTGTGTAAGGCGCCTGCATATGTCTCACGTTGTTTGCTCTCCGCTGTCACAGTGCATCATTAATCACGTTGTCGTCTCACAGTGCAGGATTGTTTGCTAGGTTAGCATGTGTCTTGATGTGTTGCATTTGACTGTGACTCCTCTGCCTCAGCCTCCCCCTGCTCTGGTCTGCAGCCTGCTTCTTGGAGTCTCTTCCCTCCCTGTGCGTGTTGGTATACACACTTCACCTGCCCGTCTGCTTTCTACACACTCTTCCACACACACACACACACAAACGCAGCATTTCTTGTTAATCCTTTATGTGCAGATGATGATGTTTTAGTGATACGAGTGAGAGGCATACACCCAAGATGATTAACACTATTTTTATAATTTGAACTATAATTTTAAAGTTAAAATGTAGGAACACTTATCTGATTATTAGACTTTTTTCCCTGTTTGGTACTTGAAGTCCTGTTCTCTTAACTTAAAGTGCTTCTCTCCCTCTGATTCTCTCACGGCTCCATCGTCCATCCATCCATCCATCCATCCATCCATCCAAATGTCTGTTGGTCCATCTGTCCATGGGAATGCATGCAGACTTGGAGATGGAGAGTGTAATACAGGACAGTGCATGGGTGGCCGACCCGTTAAACCACTACAACCTAAGTTCAGGTAGACAAAACCTCCTCGGTGTGTTGTGCCACCACCTTCTAACCAAAACTAAACTAACTCCTCACCTCCTGCGTGATGTGTTTGCACTGTGTGACTTTAAACGTGCCGCTTCGTTCTGCAGAAAATCTTGTGCACTTCTTGGTGTTTGGTTAGAAGAGGGGGGAGGGCTTGGACGCACTTCCCCTGCCAGTGTTTGGATTAATAAAAAAGATTGTTTAATGTTGTTTTTCCTCTGTGAGCATCACACAGAGGACACATCCCCGTTTAATCAAGTAGGTTGTCACAACTGACTCTGACTATTCATGAGATACAGATGTACGCTGAATATCTAGAAGCTTTAATCAACAACTGTTCTGAGTTAAATGGGGGATTTTATGCTGGATTTCATTCAGAAGTTTGGTAGAGGGAGAAGACGATTAACCTCAGAGCATCTGTGAGTGTTTTGCTGTTATTTACTGGACCAACTGGTTGCCATAATCACATTATTGATATTAGTAGCAACATGTAGTTTTATTTCCATGTCGTGATCAGCTCTATCTGACCTCATTGACTCAGGGGAGTAGACACAGAATCTATGAGACCCTTATTGAGAATAAACAAATAAAATCCAGTAAATATGTGCAACTTAACTCCAGAAAAGCTGGGATGCCGAGTAAAATGTCTTCAAAACGGAATGCATAGCTGGATTTTATCCCCAATAGTACAGAAACACCATATCAGATGTTGAAACTGAGCCATTTAACTGTTTAATGGAAAATATTTGCAGCAACATATCTCTAATAAGTTGAAGCAGGTTAAGTTGTTTCCCGTCTTCTTTAACAAGTTTCTGTGAACATTTGGTTCACATCTGGTCTGATGATGGGGTCTAGCTGCTGCAGGGCTGCGTGGCTTCTCCTTTGCTAGATGGAGCTTTAACCTGCCTCTGTGGGTTTCAGGCAAGACGTGGTCACAGACTGATTTCTGGAAGTCTTCCTGGGTCCATGCAGTGATTTCCAGTAGAGGATCATGTCTTTAATGCAGTGTTGCCTGAGAGCCTGCAGATCATGAGCTCCAGTTTAGACCTTCAGCTCTGTTTCATGCAGTTTCCTCCTAATTTTCCAAACATCCCACCATCAGCTGGGCATTAGATCATAAAAATATTCAAAGTCTTTCCAATTTCTCATGGAGGAACATTTGCCTGATAGTTTATCTCAGATCGGTGAACCTCCATGTTTCTGAAACGACCATTTCATTTCAGTTATGTTTTTGGCCTGTTACCAGTTAGCCCATTTATTTAAAACGTTTTCAGCCTTTGGTTTATCAGCTGATACACTTTTTTGGGAGTGAAGTTTTACATGTTCAACTATAAAGCTTCAGAGCAGCTGCACAAAAAAGACGAAGCGCTCTGATTAAAAAAGATGCTAGGTGCAGCACTTTTCATCATACAGCTGTATAAACTCTCTGCTCAGTGGCAACAAGTGATGCCATGTTGGATTCATGCCTCTATAAGCCTTTAGCTGCACTGGTTGTACTTTAACAGCCGAACGTGTACGGCAAAGCATGCTAACAAGTCTTCTCTTAGAAATATTTGGCCTACAGAGAGCAGATAACTCATGTTTCATCCAAATCTTACGGTTTTAAATCTGTTATTCTTTCCTATTCTTTCTAAAAATGTTACTAGCAATCTGTGTATGTGATGGTAGCCCCAGTTTAAATTTGTCCAGTCAAGTGTTGCCTGTTTATATGTCATGTCATCTGTCTGCAAAGATAGAAACCGGTCCTGATAGAGGGTGTTGTGCATGAATGTGGGAATCGGTATAATACCACATCACAGTCTCAAAAGAGAACAATGTTACCCCTGCAGCCTTGTGTTCTGTGGCCCCTCTTGCTGTATGCTAATGGCTAGAGGGGTGAGCCAGGTTACTACAGCGCTGCTCGGAGCTGCTGAATGTACGCCGTGTGCAGACGAAGGCCAGCTGTGTTTGCGTGCATCTGTTTGGTGGAAGCTGAAAGGCTGCTGCAGGAGTGCTATGGTGCAAGGTCTCCACCAGCCTTGATTTATTTAATCCTTTTACAATGAAGGGGCCTGTAAACCCATCCAGAGAGCGTTAAGCTTTGTCCTGCAAGAGTTAGAACCTCTGTCTCGCTCTCCATGGTGACTGAAAGAGCACATTCCCGCAGGGAGAGTTGGAAAATATCCTCGCTCTGCTCGCCGCTAACCTTTTCGCTGGATGGAAACTGTTAACATGCAGGACTGCTCCAGTTAGGAGCTGGGAGCTTGTTAATCCTGCAGTCGGTGCAGCAGAAGCTTGTTGGAAAAAGGAAGAGAGCTGTGAACTTTGGAGAAATGGTGACAGTCGGATCGCTTTCCTTTCCAGACAGCCCAGTAGACCTGACCCAGATGCAGAGCCCACTCTCCTCCTGCTCCCCTCTTCATCACGTCCGGGGACCAGTGATTTGGGCAGCTGTGAGCGTACGTGAGCCAAGACAGCTGGTTATGTGAGGCAGAGAGGAAGGGAAAGGAGGAGAGAATGTGTGAGACAGAGTACGATTTGTCCTCCTGTTCCCAAGGATCTCAGATCATTTCCTGGTGCTGTGAAACTATGCGAGATGCCTGGAGTCAAATAAATGCCGCTCGGAGCTTCAGAGAAAGACCGTTACTGTCATTTCACCTTTTCCTGAGGAGGAGGCTGCTTTTGATTACGCCCAAACATCTCAGACTTTGTCTGGCTGTTGCTTGTTTGTCGTAACTGTGAAACGCCGCTACGGTTTATTTACAGCGAGCGGCGTTATCGCTGCGACTCGCATCAGCGTCTCATTACAGGAACCAAATTCTCACACTTCCTCTGCAGTTGCAAAACAAACAGGCCTTTAGCCAACTGGTAGGAATTCACATTTACTGCCATGTTAAATTTTTTTAGACAGCATCGCGTTCCGCTTCGGTACAATAAACTTTGCGTTTATCTCCAAGACACAGTTCCTGCTTTCTCCCCACATCACTGCAAGTCAAATAGATTGTTGGTATCTATGTAAAGTAGCTGCTGCATGGTTGAGCTTTTATGCTCCTACATGGGATAAGATGTCATGACTGGAACTTGCTGCTTCCTGCTTACAAAGGGAGCATGCAGTACCCACATATATGGTCAAAATTAAACAATAAGCTTATTTAAAATCTGTTTCAGCCCCGTGGTTTGATAATAAATGAGTAAACGTACATGTGCTTGCTTGTTGCGTTACATCCTGCTTGGTTGTGTAATTCCTAATTACCACTACTTAGGTTGTTTTAATGCATTATAAGGTAAATAAGCAGTCATGAGATTAAACCAGTGGCTCTATCATAAGGTTATGTGTTTATGTGTTATGTGTACTGAATATTTCACTTTATCACATGAGTTAAATTGTAGTAAAGTACATAAAAAGTACATAATTTTAAGTATAGAGAACCAGATTGAAGTCTTGTGATTCTAGACCAGCAACAAGGGTTTATTATTTCAACCTTATGTGAACTCTTAAGTTCAAAGCGACTTTAATGAGTTGATAAGATGATGCTTTCTGGGGCTTGTTTGGCGCATCAGAAGGGAGAGTTTACTTAAAAGCAAAGCTGGAGTCCCTGTGTGGTGTTTGAGCCAGATTTGGCCTCTCTGTCATCTTTCCTGGCACCAGACCAGTTGGAGCTGTGTTGTGTTCGTCTGGGGGTTATTAGAGGGGCTCCTTACACCATCCAGGCAGACATGGTGTCAGGGAGATAATTATGAATAAAAAGCTCTCCAGATGAAACATTTGTTAACATTTAATATGTTTAAAGTGGGGATGCAGCTTGTTAGAAAGCCTGTAGTTTAACTTCCCATTAACTGCTGCTTGGATCCAATGTTGCCTTCAGTGTTGCAGGAAATACAGCCATCAAAGAGTAATGTTCTCATGTCTTAATTTTCCATAAGCAAATATGAAATTGAAGTGTTTTTCGGTATTATTCAGGTTGAATTGGATGACAAGTCTGATTAAAACTTAACTTTGATAAAAATTTAACTTTATTCAGTTTCCCTTTTATTTGTCTACCTTTTGTCAAATAAATGCAATTTTGGTCCAGTGGTATCTGGTTTCATTTGATGATGAAATTAAATGATTATTTTGACTACATCTATACTTTTTCAGTAAACAGTATATGAAAAATCCTCTTGAAAATAAAGTTCATAAATCATGTGAAAGGTGAATGAACTCTTATGTTACTGACTGTAGATATGGAGTAGGTGGGGATAATAACTTAGAAACTTTATTGGGTTTATAAATGTCGCTCAGACTCACTCCTTTGTGTTTACTTTAGGCACAATCGCCTCCATCAGCGCATGCGTCTTTGCTATACAGTACGCACTTTGTACAGTTGTCATATTTCCGGGCGCACTTGAAGGCAGCGTAAGTGAAGCAGTGCAGACACGAGCAGACACCAGTCAGGACTCCACGGCGCTGCCTCGTCCGCTCGCTCTGAACTTTTTCTTTTATTATCTTTGTTTAAGACACGTCGTCACCCTATGAAAGGTGTTAGTTTTTATTTTTAAAAAAAGTGTGATTTTTACGGAAGAGACTTGTTTTTAGGACTTTTTGAGCTCCTGTCCTGAAGCCTTCAGTCCAGCGAAATGAAGCAGAGGTAGGACAGTTTGAATGGTCTCGGTCCCAGTTTTATGCTTTAAGGCTGGACCACTGGCAGTTTTCCTTTTGTTTTTCCATAAGAACTAAAAAAAATGGGAAAGAGATTTATGAGTTAAGACGTGTGGAATATTGTTGCTCCTTACCAGTAGTTTATAATTTGCTATTTTCGTGCTACTTTCGCGTTTCTGTCGTTGTAATAAACAATTTCCGTCTCATATCAGCTGTAAAAGTGATTGAAATACAAATAGAAATTGCCTCCTCAAATACCATCTTTAAATCATACACATTAGTCATCTGGTAAAACTTTTATTTGGGTTAATTTAACCAGGAGAAGAGTTAGTATATCTGATAATTTTATGGTCTCTTCCAGATATCAAATAATTCTCCTTAATGTTGACATGTAGAGGAGTAATGCTGTTTTACTGGACTGAAATTTATTAAAATTTTCCATCCAACTTTCCAAGTATAACATGCGACTCAAAAGATGAATTTGAGGGGGAAATATGTCTATAGTTGTTATAGGATTGAATCTAAAGTCCCTTTTTTATTTACTTTGTGACTGTCATCACAGAATTTCTGTCAAACTGGAATTAAAGTTGTCCCGCCCATGTGCTGCTGATCAGCTAGATAAAATCTCTTGCTGTAATTTCATTTGTCCTCACACGTGTAATATTTAGTTTAGGTACACAGAAAACAGACAGGACCATCAGAGTCCAGAGAGATAAAACAATAAGACACTTTGCAGCCTCTGTCACGGCACACTTTGACTCTTTTGTAGAAACAAGAGGTCGCTATCACCCATGACTGCTTCTCAATAGACACTGCTCTGTTGTTTACACACTGAGGGCACCATGCAGAAACACCAGCAGGAGCCAAGCCAGTGGGTGCACAAACACTGTCTCCCTCTGTTAGCATCAGTTGTGCAAACATTGTCTGTGCAGCTGTCATATCTCAGTGGAGAGTGTTTTTCTTTTGAAAGCATCACAAAGCATAAAAATGGATTGATTGGATGATTTTGTGTCTGTACAATGAAGCAGGAGGTGGTTTGATTTTCCCGCTCAGAAGCCTATAGGAGCGTGTCTGCAGCTGGCTGCAGCTGGCTGCAGGGACCACGTTGATTAGACCATTGTGCATTAGTTACACCCAATAGTGATTATTCAGTTTGTTGTATCAAGTATTGCAGTCTGGAGATGGTGTACTAGCTCTGCTTTAGGAAGCTGTGACACTATTTAGCAGTGAAACTGGAATTTTCCTCTGGTCTGTAAAGAAAAAAAGGCTGAGCTAATTGAAAGGAATGAGGCCATGGGTTTTGGGTTGGAAACAGCATGATGTTCGCCATTACATCTGTAATTGTTCCTACTGTAATGCTTGGCCTCCTTTCTGCTCACCTCTCGATGATCATGTCCTCGCAGCCCCTCACTGGGGTCTCCTGGGGATAACCTCATCAGATACAGTCAGCTGAGGGGTTTAAGTGAAACCTCTTAATCCTCCTCTGGCATTTTCTGGGTTTACCCTAGTCTTTCACATTCTTCTGAATCTGAAAAAGTTCATAAACCATGTAGAGGATGCTTTAAACACACGTGTCTCCATTTATTGGTTTTTTGCAAACCCAAAGTATTTTCTTGTAAAAAGTTTATATTAAAGAGATGTTTTACCTATTTTTCTAAAAGTCACCTTACAGTGCTTGATAATGGCTAAAACACACGCACTCATAGAAAATATTCAAAGATAATATTTTCTTGGGCCATCTTTGGTTTTGGTTTTGTGGTTGCATTTGCCGCGGCATCAATTCTTCTCCTGCTCATCCCAAAGTTCCTCGCTGGGCTCTGAGTGTGTGAAAATCATGTTTTGTGCTCTTGAACTACTTACTTGATCCTGAAAAATCTTCTTTACAGATGTTGGTTCCCCACTCTCCTTCCAGGCATCACTAACGAGCATTTCTTAGCTTTTGTCGTCTCAGCAGTCTTGTTAATTGTTTTGTTGACTTTAAACAGACCAATGATCTGATCTTTCTGAAACAAACACATTTTTTCCATGATTACAGGATGTGTCCTCCATCATGGCTGTTAAATGAATGAGAAACTTAAGTTATTAATTCAGTTAGGACTGGGCAATATGAACCAATAGTCGAATCTCACATTTTTTCCTTAATCACGATATATGATATATATCTTGATATAAATTTCTTTGGTCAAGTAAACAAAGAGACAGTTCAGATTTACGGCCTTAAGTCTTAAATGCACTTCTATTAAGGATAAAAGGCGCATTTGCATTAAAACATTTGACTGAAATTAATGTAGATGTGTATTAAAATAAAAATACTTTAACGATCAATAACAAAGATACAGCCGTGCAAAATGCTAAAAACAAGCTAACTCGATATGAACTATATTCCCTTGTTCTATATCTTGTGTGACAAAGTCTCGATATATCTGAAAAATCTCAATATATTGCCCTGCTCTAACTTCAGTATCTTCTGGTGGGAATCATGCACCCTTTTCCCCAGTTAAATCCAAGTTGTGGCTGTTTTTGGTCGTTTTTGTGTAGTTTTGTGTAGTAGCGTTGAAGACACTGGGCTGTGGCCTCCTGCTGTGTTTCCGCTGTAGATCCTCCTCCATGTTCATATCCTGCTTGTGTCACAGCTTTCCCAAGGTCAGCCATGTTGATGTATGAATCATTCAGTCGCGGAGCTTTTAAACATTTAATTGTGGATGTAAAAACATTACAGCCTTCAATGTGAATCAGGCTCACCATAAAAGTGAGAAGATATCCGCATCTTCCTGTGATGCAGAATTTCTGGAATGCCTTGTTAATTGCTACATGCTATAAATGTCATAATTAATGTGACAGGAAGTTGTTAAGCCTCTTACCCAGCTGGTGTCTGTGGCAACCTCAGGGCTGAGCATGCTCCAGGCTGTCATCCTGTGTGACAGTAAGCAGACCGTCCATCCTCTGAGGCATGTTGGTGACTGAACTCGTCTTCCTCATGTCTTCCAGTCAGTCTGCGACGTGGAAGGCAG
>JBBDHI010000016.1:146889-160275 GCA_037177115.1 Craterocephalus stercusmuscarum
AGATTCATTTGTGGTCTTTTTTTATCCAGTCTTTCTTAATAAAGCAGCACTTTGCAGTGAGTAAAGGGGAAAAACATTTCTTTGAAAGTGAACTTCCTGTAAAAGCAGCCTATATCCAAAGTAAAACATTAAAAGACCCTAAAAAAGAAGAATGGCTCAAGACTTTTGCACTGTATACTAAAAACAAAAAAAGATAGCAAATATATTGGATTTTAGACATTATTCCAACTCAGAAAAAGGTTAAATTCAATGAAAAAAATAGAGGTGTACAAAAGATTATAGGCATGGCTGAAGGGAATAAAAGCAACACATTTAGCAGGATCTTGCTTTTATTGGTCCCGTCTTTTGGCCGGTCAGTGGCACTGTAGTCCTCTCTGGAGCCCCCCAAACTATATTCATCCCCTCTCGCACCATACAAAGGCGACAATAATAACAGCTGCGCTCATCAACCCGGACTTACCAGGGGAAGATGGCGTGAAAGATAAGTTAAGAAAGCGTCCTCTCGGCGTGTTGCCCCTGTGAAGCTGCTCGCGCTGTGGCGCCTCTTTTATTTCAAACCGCGGGTTGTTTCTGCGCGTCAACAATACAGCAGCACGCTGCTGGAGAGGCAGGGAGCGCGTTAAACCAGCGCTTTTCTCTCAATGGGCTTTTTATATTTAGCTCCGTGAGAGAGACAGAGAGAGAGAGAGAGAGAGAGAGAGAGAGAGCGGCAGCGGAGAGAGGAGACCCTGCTCCCTGGTGTTGTCTAACAATCTGATCCCTCTGAGACCGTCTTCAGATCCCAAAACTCGCGGTACTGGTTTCCAGGCTATGTGGTGGTGAGAGCGCGGCGGGTGGTAGCCTATCTGTGTGTGTCAGAGAGAAAGAAGAGGGAACATCGCAAATTTATCTCCGGCGGAAAAGATGATGATGGCCGGTGGTGGTGGCGGAGCAGCAGCCGTGGACCATAACGGGATATACTCCAATCCTGACCTCCACAGCCTGCAGCAGGCCCACATGGAGACTGATAACGCGGACTCCCGCAAGAGACCGCTGGAAACTCCGGCTGAGGAGGCCGGCTGTACCAAGCGCACCAACACTGGAGGTAAGTGTGAAACAAGAATCCGCTCGTCCGTTGCGTCTCCTCCACATGAGCCCGAAAGCGTGGACGATAAATGTCCTCAAACGGAACAGAAAGAAACCGAGTGTTGTCTGATACGCAGCACCTGTGCGCTTGGCACTTGGGAAGACTCACCGTGTTTATGGCTGGTTACTTCACATGCTGCATATCCCAGCAGGGAGGGCAGGGAGCCTGAGTGAACGGCCTCCTCAGGTCAGCTTTGAATTTGAACCCACTTACCTCTCTGTTTCACATCTGGAGCTGGAGGTATGTTGTAAAGTAGATAAAGTTACGATGTGCATTGTTAATCAGAGTTTCTTACTCTTCTAGACAAATCCTTCCTTGTGCATGAGCCAAAATATCTTTTGTTGATAGATACCAGGAGCTGAAAGAGTACAGATTGCAGTCTTTAACCCTTCCCCCATCACCTTAGAGTGAATCATATGAATCAAACATCACACTCAAGCTGTGGATGGTGCCACTTTCAAGGCTCTGAAACAGTAACCTTCATTATATTCAGTCTTAAAATAAGATTGTCTTAGAACATTTCAGGCAAGGATGGGTGTGAAATAGCACAGCTCATATGTTTAATCGTGAGAGTCTAAGAGGTTTTTGCAGGATAATTCTGATGCAGAGGCTCTTACACAGTTAACTGTAAAGTACACATGCTAATGTTAGCAGGAAAACCAACAGGTTGAAAATTCACGCAACCCTTAAGGGTGCACAATCATCACCACTTGTAGCCTAGATCCTTATCCAACTCAGGTTATTTATAGGTTGCACAGGGAGGCAAATCTAAGCATCTGGTTGGTATTTTTTCATGGCTGTTATGATGTTTCTTATTATCTCTACACTGTACGTTATGCTGGCGTTGAAATTCTGAATCAGAATCCTGATTAAAAACCTGTAGAGGCATTTAATGTGCTGTTATGGTTTTTTTAAGTGTAAATACAGAATGAAAATGTCTTCATATAGCATGAAGGAAGAGTGAGAACAGAGGTGCATCAGGCTAGAGAAAAGATGTGGAGCAGCTGCGTGAACCAATGCTTTAGTATTTGTCAGTGAGATGTCGGACAGCAGCAGAGAGGATGATGGCTGATTCCAGCTACTGTACGTCTTATTTCAGCTTGCGACTGTTATGGTCTGCAGCTCACGGGGAACACTCTCTCAACAACTTAATGTTAATTAGATGTCTGCAGAGAATAGGCAGTTCCTTCACCAGATGTTGCTGAAATTTCTCTCTCCGTGTCTCAGACGCCCACCCATTCAGTGACAGCAGCGTTATATCCTACTTCTGACAGCATGAGCGAGTCTCTGCTGCACCTCACTGCGCCTCAGAAATGAATTTTCGGTAAGGCACAAAGGGATTGTCATACCACCAGACAGTATTTTAGAACATGCTCAAACCCCATATGTCTTCCATTAACACCTGTAAAACCACTACAGAACCGGGAGATCACATGGTGTTCTTGCCTATTGGAGACTTTTCCCCACTTATCTGTTACACAGACACTTCACTGGGATTTTCCCATCCAATATCCGGGGAGATATGCATCCTAGATGGTGTGAGATTAGATTTGGAGCGAATTCACAAACGCTAAAAAACACAATTCAAGAAGAAAAAAAACTTCTTATTTCCGTCATATTGTCCATATCTGGAGCTGCAACCTTGTGCTGATTTCTGAAGAGACTGCCTCGTTTTCAGTAAATTGCCTCTTAAACGCAGTCTAATCTGCTGAATAGCTGATCATTTAATCAAGGAAACAAAGAGGAGATCAATGGATCTATAAGCTCTAACCTCTTCATCATGTTCGCAGAAGCCTGCCTGACACTGAGGGGTGGGGGGATATGAGCGGAGAGGCATGCACACCCTGAACTGTTTTCCAGTCAATCACAAAGCACAGACACATGAAGACAGGGCCAGCGTGTGTGCTCGGACTTTGTACGGTTTTAGAATTGCCCATCCACTCCGCATACATTGTATTGTGGAGGGGAAAGCAGAACATCCAGGGGGAACCTGTGCAGGTATGTTTGACCCAGACACAGCAGTGCTGATCGCTGTTGCCTTAAATGAGAAAATGCCTTTTTGCATTTGCTAATATTTACCCCAAAAATCCCTGATATCTTCTCTAGAAAAAGAAGATACTTTTAATTTACTATAAAAAATATTTCTAATGCCTCTAACAGCTTGTCCCACCTCCTGCCCAGTGACAGCCGGGTCAGGTGAGTACAGAAAATGGATGGATGGCTTGTAATTATCTGTTTAATGCACTTAATGTTAAAAAAGTGTCTCCTTATGAAATATCACCAAAATATTGGCCTTACACACTAAATCCTACATGTTGGAGCCTTTGCTTTATGCAGTTACTAAAAATGAGCATTTTATGCAAAGCCTGATTACCAGACAAGCAATATGCACCAAAACATGCTCACTGACATCACTATGAACAACCTAAAGGCCCCCTATTGTCCCCCAAATTCTGCTATTACTTTTTTGTTTTTCAAAAAGTACAAGTATACATACCTTAATTATACAATTCATCAAGAGAATTAAATGTTTACTTATAACCTATGCAGCCCTGTTAGCCTACAGCCTGTCTGGCAGTGGTGTTAGACAGCCTGATAATCCTCAGCCATCCCTGTAATCACCAGCCCCTTGACTACGTCTGATATTGATCACGTTATTCCTACCGAACTGATCATTAACATGACTGGCAGTTACAACAAAGAGAAGAAAGCCTGTGCTCTTTCAAAAGCTGAGCCCCTCGATGTGCATTAGGAGCCGCGGACACTGAGCGAGGGAAATTACTCCTCTTTTATCAGCGCTGCCCTTCTCTCCACAAAATGAACATCTTTCATTTAATTTCTCTTTTCTTTCTAGTTAGCCGTACACGGAGCCCATGTTGCTGGCAAGCGTGCGCCTTCCAAAAAAGGTTGCATGCTCTGGGATTAGGTATGATCTTGTTATGTTGCTAATGGAAAGGCTGGCACAGGAATGTGAGCTGTGTTGTTTAATTTTTTTTCCGATTTTTTCCTTTTTTTTTTTTTCTTTTTTTTTTTGGTGGGAAGGACACAGGTGCCCTTGCAGAGCTATGTGACGTGAGTGGACTGTGAATTTGCCAGGTGGCAGTGAAAGAGAGAAAGAGGGAGCGATAGAAATGAAGACAGAGCAAAGCGGAGAGAAAAGGGGAGACAGATAGACCCTGAGAGAGAGAGAGAGAGCGAGTGGAGTCCACAGGGAAGCTGTGTCTATATAGTAGAGCACTTCTCAGTTTGATTGAGACTGTTAGAATTTTCTGGAAGGATTTTGCTTCAAACGCCAAATTGGGGCTCCGATGTTTTGGTTGGATTTGTGGATGAAACTAATCAGGAATCCAAAGAAAAAGGGAGTTAATTTTTTCTTTACAGGTTCCCTGGAAAGCACTATTAAATGTATCTGGACCCGCCGACCCTCCCCTCCCATCCCCGCTACCCCCCCTCCCCTCCTCCCGCGTCAGCGTCCACACTTAAGGCACAAGTACTTTGCAGTTTTTACACACATTCAGTCACTTAAGATACCTCTCAGCGTAAGATTTATAGGCGTAGTGATTGGCTTCATCACCCCCCTCCACCATTCTGCGGCACTGCCATTTGCAATGGTTGATGAGCCCCTCCGCCCTCTCAAACATGGCCGTCTAAGGGATTGGGGGTGGCGGGGAGGAGGAGGAGGAGAGGAGAGTGGGTGGCGTAAGGCACGCTGTCTTAGATCACTCCTCCTCCACCTCCTTCATCATCTGCTCGTGTTATCTGTGCACCTCTTCAGCCACCGTTGAAGGTCATTCCGCGAGCTTCCTCATTCAGCGGCCGAGCCCGCTCCCCTCATCCACTTCACCTTTGTCACTTTTCACTAAAAAGACTGAGCGAATGGCCTGCCGTACTTTATAGTGCTGCGTCAAAAGAGGCGGAGTAGGGGAGAAAATTCAATTTTTTGGGACCGGCTTCGAGGGGGTGGGGACGTGACGCGCCGGAGAGAGGAGGCCACCCATTGGCCCAGAGAGGCGTCAGTCCTGCGCGCTGCTGCAGACGGACAGGCCACTCGATGAATATGGATGAGAGCAGTGAAAAGGGTGATGCGGCAGGGAAGACCCCCCCCCCCTTCAAACCGATGCAGGCTTGAACAATGCGTGCCGTCTTTCACTGAAAACACTGAGAGCCTGCATTAGCATTTTCTCAGACAATTGAGGCTCTGGCCAGCTGCAGGCATGGCTCGGATGCTGCGGTGAAATCTCTTTTTCTGCACTCACTGATGAATAAGACCTCGGTGAAAAAGGTCGACTGGCCGCATTCCTCAACACTACCATTGCACCTATGCCTAGGCTAATGTTAGGATCCCTTTTAGAGATTGTGC
Organism: Craterocephalus stercusmuscarum; assembly: GCA_037177115.1. Taxonomy (NCBI): domain Eukaryota; kingdom Metazoa; phylum Chordata; class Actinopteri; order Atheriniformes; family Atherinidae; genus Craterocephalus; species Craterocephalus stercusmuscarum. The sequence goes on from JBBDHI010000016.1 coordinate 152,376, forward strand.
CCCGGCATTGATGGCGATCTGACAGAGGACTTGAGAAGCAGCAGATCTCAGAATGGGTAAGCTTCAGAACTCTTTTTGTCTGACTTGTTGAATTTATCCATCACGCTAGACCTATGCGTAGTTTTGCATGTCTAAAGGCCGTTTGTTCATTATCGCTCATTTTCGTTCCATCGCCCTTGCTCCCTGACAGGAGCAGGTTAGTCCATTGAAATGCAGAATGGGTAGTTGGACGGGTTGTGAGAAGGAGGGAGGACGGTCACAAGGCATTTCCTCCTGACCCACCCCCCTCGAGTGACTTAACTAAACACATTTGGCTCAGAGACCATGTCTCTCCTCCAAGCCATCCTTCCAGTATTGGAAGCAAGGGTTTGAACTAACACCCCACTGGCTCGGCTTCCCAATGTGTCCCACTGCTCCCGTTCCCTGGCGACAGATTGCCATGTTTACTCTACCACATGACGCCATTAAAACCTGTTACTGTGATCTCAGACACTAGGACGGAATTAATTATTGACTAATGACAGCAAACGTGGCTGTGAGGGCGACGGAGGGAATCTTAGCGGCTTCCTCCCCTGCTGGCTTTACTCTGGCTGAAGATGAGCAGAAAGTTACGCAGTGGGTTTGGGCTTGTCTGCCAACAACAGGTCGTTGGTTTATTGGGATCCTACAATCGGCATCAAATGAATTTCAGTGTGTGGGTACGCTCTCAGATCCATGGCGAAAGAAGTGAGGGCTCTAAAGCTTTTTCAGCGACCGTGAACGATTGCTGCTTTTTCCACCAAGGTCATTTTATGTTTCTATGTTGTGGGGAAAGAAGAGAGCTGACTGCTGTATTGGAGAAAAATCTGAATGTTAAAACAGCTTTAATTCCCTTTTACTTCAAAAAATAACCAGAATTTGACATATTCACCAGCTTTTAATATGTCCAATTGATGATAATGTTCCCATGTAAATGTGGAAATAACGCTGTGGGATTTTTGATCACCTCAGCAAGTTATTTCAGCTCTAAAGTTAAATTGCATCAATAGTCATGCCAGTGAATGGATGTTTATTTGTCAGAGCCATTGGTTCTGGGTGATTTGCACAGAAAACATGCCTGTGTCTGAATGGAACATGAGAGGCATATTAATGCAATAAGCAGAAGAGCTAACATGCGGCCTGTGAAATTCCCTCATGTCACAGTGCCATGTTCATTCACGTCTGAATCTAATGAGTGCATTGCTGAGGCAACAGGTTGGTCTCAGCCCACCTCCGTCCCTCCATCCTCTGTCCCCACCTCGCCGGTCAAGCACTTGACATCTTCCACAAAGGTATAAAAACGTGGCGACACGGTGCCAGACCCCCACGGCTGCAGCGCCTGACATCAAAAATCAGTCTCGCGCCGCACTTGAGAAACAGCGAAAGGGATCTCGTCATGTAAAGGTGGACAGCGGCTTGTTACATCTCTGCCCGCTCCGCTGACGTCACCCTTTTGGCAGCTGAAAGGGATCGAACATGACGTCATTGCATCCAAATCAGCATGCAGAGGAGATTATCTGTATCGGTGCTTCAGTGCAAGTACGCACCTGTATCGAGTGTTTACCACAACTTCATCAAGATGATATTTGGAATTCCTTGATTCATCGGGTGACCCCCATCCGCCGCTTGTGCATAAATACAAGATTTTCTTGTGCTGTTGGCAGGTTATTTAATTACTTCTTGGTTCAAGCTCCGTATGTGGTTGATTGCTTTTTCTTAGATTACGCACTTAGTGTGATCAGGGTTTTCTTGGACAGACTTTTTACCCACTTTGTTGTTGATTAATTCCTAATTGAGATTGTGGGAGAAGGAACCGTGTTTGGCTGCAAATTCTTCAAACTCTCGTGCTGTCAATAACCGACAGCCACAAGCCACTTTAAATCACAGAAGCCCCCGTCCAAAATCAAACCATTTTGGCTGTATACCCTTTGAGCAAATCTGCAGGATTGCTTCCCATATGTCCTCCGCACGGTGGTTAATTACAAAGGATAACTCTGCACTGGCATTCATGGACTGCTCGGATTATGAGTTCATGTGTTTGCGTCTCGTCCTCTGAGTGTAACTTTCCTTCCGAGGATGTATTTTTACTTTCAGATCCATTTTATTGTTCTTTTTTGATTTATGTGTAAAGGAGGATTACTAACACTGAGCTCGGCCGGGTATTTATTCAGAGGTTGCGAAAACTCCTTGAAAATGGTTAAAATTAGACCTCTGCAAACTGGAAAGGAGGTCATCATTTACTCCACAGGAAATCTGGGACAGGACACAGAACATGCCACCAATCTGTAACAGAATGTGAATGCACTGAGAGCTCCACAAACTCCAGCTCAGACTGTTAAATCTCCAAACAAACACCTTCCTTTCACCAGAGGAATAGAAATGCGTGTCAAAGCGCCGCATTTCCATTAGGGTTTTTTTTTTAAAAGAACTTGTTGGGGGCGCTTGTATGAACTACATGACAGTGTGTGGAGCTGCTGTACATGACGTGGCCTTTTCCCACTTTGTGTGTCTCTTCCCCAGAGGAGGGTGAGTACTTCCTGAAGGTGCTGATCCCCAGCTATGCAGCCGGCTCTATAATTGGCAAAGGTGGCCAGACCATCGTACAACTGCAGAAAGAGACGGGTGCCACCATTAAGCTGTCCAAATCCAAAGACTTTTACCCAGGTAAGAACAAGCTCTCTGTAAATCAAAGAAGGTGTAAAACTGTACTCTAAAAGTGTTGAAATACTCTTTAAATTTTCCTTTCAAGCAGTCCGACTTACTTATGATCTTTTGAAGTGGTCTTGAGCAACAGTTCTTTGGGCTTTCTGCAGATCTTTTAAAGTTTTTCTTGACATTTATTTCAGAGGAATTATGAGCCTTTGAAGCAGGAATAAGGGATCTAACTGGAGGGATGAATTGTTGTTATAATTACACAAAAACACAAAAAATTAGCAAAGAACCTGTTTTGTCTTTTGACCCCATTTCTTGGGTTACATCTGAGAAAAATGCCAAAGATAATATAGTCTACAGACAAAAATTGTGTGTTGTTGCTCAACAAGGTGATGTCAGCAAAGAGATGAAACCTTCCTCAACATCTCTGCATGACGTGCAGTGAGTCAGTGAAATAGAAGCAGAAACTGGACAAGTGAAGGACAAAACAAGTGTCAGACCTAGATAACAGGAGATAAAAATGATCTGAAAGTGATGTCCTTAAGAAATTGGGAAAAATCCAGCCTACCTGACACAACACCAAAGAGAACATCTGGCCTTTAGCTCTTTCATATTGTTGACCGAAGCCACATCTGAGAGAGTCCCCATGGAAGAGTGGCTGTCAAAAAAACATAGTGAGGAAAGGAAGTGGGGGGAAGGCGTGAATTATTCCAAATGACACAAGAATTGGACTAAAAATCAGTGGCAACAGGTCTGATGGAGGGATGAGTTCCCATAAAAGCACAGACCTCGACATTACTGAAGCAATGTGGGATCATCCTGACAGAAAATAGGGGGAAAAAGACGGCCGACATCCAAAGAAGAGCTTTGAAAAGTCCCTCAGGAAGTCTGAAGATTACCTAAAGAAATAACAATGAAGCTTCTCTAAGAAGGTTCATACTGAGTTTAAAAATATAGCTGCTCTGACCAAATATGGATTTCCTTAAAAATACAAACTATCTATGTACCGTATTTCTATACATGCTCGCACAAAGCCTTGAATTCGGGGCCTAATGTGTAAAACCTATACTATATTTTACTCGTTTTGTCTAATGTCACAAGTTTTTCCTTTAATATAACATCAAAAGTATTCAATTACACCTTGTGGTTGCAGAGAGAGCAGAAGGATAATCACTGCACCTATTTTCTTATTTCCTGATAACAGAAAAAAATAGAGGTTGCTTAAGACTGCTGCAGTTCTGTCCATCAGAGAAGACATTTTGCTCGTCCTGCAGCTGAAGGAACAAGGCAGTGGAAGACATTTGACATTCATTTTGTCTTAATTTAGCCTCTTAGAAATAATTGGCATCCATATTAATCAGTCAGCAATGAGAAACACAGTGCACTTAACCATCCTACTATGCTGCAGCTGTCATATGCTGCATTCAAGATTCTTATTTTCCTTCTTTATGGTTTTTAATGCTTCTAAAAACAAATGTGAGGTGTTTGCAGGCTGTAAGAGCGATATGACATTCATTACATAGTGGTTGTTGCTACGTGGCTATCATCAGGTTTCAAAGACATCCAGCAATTTCATCTCAAGGTTGCAGTATTTACAGTATGCCAATACAAAAGCGACCTCGTATTTCTGAGAAAAAAAGGTGCTAAGTGGCCATTTTATACCCCTTAAAAAAAAGAAGCGTTGTGCAAGTTCTGTAGTGCGGAGGACTTACGGGCATACGTCCAGAGCAATCGTATCGCCCGAGTGTCACTCAGACCTGGCGACAAGAGAAAGATGCTCATGCAGCTCGGTGACCCCTCTCATATGGAGGTCAGAGCCGAACCCTCTTATCCTTCAAACGCAAATCGGCTGAGTTGTAGAGGAGCCTGGCTGTTTGTCCTTCATGCCTCAGAGGAGGCTCCAACCTGCTGAAAATAACAGGTGCTGAGCGTCTCGCTGCTTATTAGGTCCAGATGTTCTCTGCGATAACTGATGCAGGCTAAATAACCCCTGTGTAGTCGCTCTATACACCCTGTATCTTTAGAATGTAGGATTGCCTCTGAAGATAAGAATTAGGTTGCGGTAATTTGTAGTATTGGATATGAATTTGAGATTTGCGCCAGATGTCAAATGACAGAGTTTCCCCATTGCTTATAGTACTTAACACCTTAATGCTGCAGAGGCAAAAACACTGATCTCTAGAAAGCAATTTCCTTTGTAATCAGCTGGTTTGAGCCGTGAATCTGTCCTGTGACCTCTGCTGCATCTGCCGTGAAAAAAAAGAATATTACTTGTAAGAAAAGATACAGTTTGCATTTTAAATTTGGCCTCTTCGTCCTGGAGTTACGTGATATATTGGAAGGACTGAACCGTAGCAAAGATTTACTGGGAGCGCGGGGAGAGGAAAAGAAGGATGTGCAAGCAAATATTTTTCCTGTACTTTGTCTTCTACCATGTTTCTTTTGACCCTGATGCAGAGAAGCATGTTCGGAGGGCTCAGTTCCAGATTTCTGCACACAGGATGCCTGCTATGTTTAAGGAAACAACTTGTTTCTGCTGAAGAAAATGAGAGGCCGAAATGCATCCTAATTTCTTACTTTAGATTGTAGATGTGTTCGTAGGCTACCACCTGCTCTGCCCATCCCCCCTGTCCATTATCGTGATGAGTGAGAAGTGTAGTTCAGGGAAAGGGTGCTGGCAAGAATTTGATTGGGCAGTTGTTCTGGCCCACACAAGTAAAATGAAACAACTGCTAGCGTTGCACAATATCTGAGAGTAGGGCTTTTTGGGGAAGTCGGTGAAGGCTAAAGTTGGCTGTCTGAAGTGAGAACAATCTGATGAAGTTTGTATAAAAGCTTGTCCTGGATCAGCTGAGATTTGGGCTAACAAAGCAAGCTAACGCAAGACAAATTCTGCTTGTATTTCTCATCCTGCAGCAGGCTGAGCACACTCATGTCAGCCCACTTGAAAAAAAAAAAAAAATCAAGGAACAACAACCAATGCAGCCATTTTCTTCTGCAATATCTGTGTGACGGCTCAGTCTGAGGCTCCCACCCTCCTCCCATCACCCATCCGTCAGGGGCACAAATTAAAGCATGAATTCAAAGTCTTAATGGGGGGAACTGCACAACTGAGTCCTGCTGTGACTGAGATGGATGAGTGATAGTGAAGGGTGTGGATGATGCATGATTGTATGAGAATGAGGGGACAGGGGGGCAGGCCCAGAAATAGCCCATTTCAATCTCTCTCTGTGGACATGACCCCTCTCCCAGCTGTACTCAAGCTGCTCTAACACACGCCAAGTTTCCTCTTTCCTTCTCTGCACTCATTGTTTTGCTCAGATTTGATTCCTGGTAGTTAGGAAAGTTAGAGCCAGAAACGATGACATCATACCTCTAAAAAAAATTTGTCAAGCTTGCTTCCTACACATAGGCGCTGCTTTTGATTTTGTTTTTATTATCCGACTTGGGCCTGTCTTAACCTTTGTATTGCTGAGTTACTGGAGACCCTATAAACACTGCACACTATGCATTCACCCACTTGCAATGTGCATTTAGCACATGTAACGCCTACATACACCTACTTAACACACATCCGCATACTTAAGCAGCTGCAAAGAGAGCCGTGGGAGTTCATGATTTCAGCTCAAACTTCGAAACAAAACTTCAGACCCTTTGCTTTGTGCAGCTTGCCGCCAGCCAGATGCTTGTATTGGGTTACAAAGTACAGCACAAACAGATGAAGTTGTTGCAATGTCATAGAAACACAGGGTGCAAGTTTTCAGTCAGAGAACACTACTAATCCGTAGTACAGAGATATGTCTGTTAAAGACAACTGGAAACGTAAACTGAATTGCCATATGCAGCATACGTTGTAGCTCCTTTCTGGATCACCTCTGCCTGGGATGACATCATAGATGGGGATTTCAAACTGACTGAAACAAGAGCTTTTACTTCCCCACATTACAACTGCGTCTCTAGTGAATAGTCCAACTTTGATCAGAAACAGTTGTTACAGTGTTGTACTCGTGTGCTGCGCTGCTTTATCATGCTAATGTGTTGTTTCAGGGAGGAAGACTCTGCTGCCCTGATCTGCAAGCACATAACTTGCAATGCCCTGCAAGTAAAAAGCTGCTGCAGGGTGTTTTCTGTCTTTTTGTGATTGGCAAAGGTCAGTTGATTAAAGGGATAAGCCACCAATTTTACAGACAAAGATCCAATAAAAGGCATTGCATTAATGTTAGCGTTGCTCTTTAAGACTCCGGATCTGTCAGCAGGGACACCTCACAGGGTTGTGTCGGGTCTGAAGTTCATTTTCATAACACTATATAACAATAAGCACCGATTTTATGTTTTTAATGTATCTGCTGACACTCCTATCTTCAGCCTACTGCTAAAAAAAACCCATCAGCTAATTTCTCTGAGATGAAAAAGTCTGTGCAGTAGTGTGACGTCAGCCATCTCATCTTCACTCTGAGCTAAACTAAGGAGGTGATTTTAGATACTATATCAGTGGTACATACATTGATTAGGTATGGCGTTATAAATATTTCAGTACCCATTTAGATACTGAAATATTTTGACACCTTCAGCTGGAGCGTTCGTATTAAAGGTTTGTAGCCCTGCCTACAACAGAGGGCACGTTTTTCACATAGTGGGTGTATGGTGTGGATCAAAGGATTATAATTTTGTTTTACTAGCCTGTAAAATGGGCTGTGGTAGAGAGCTTAGTCAGATAAGGGATGTGAGTGTGGTTTGCCAATCTAAAAAGTTGGCGAGCTCATCCCCTCCAGTCAATTTATGAGCAATCTGTTCTGAGACAAGCTCAGGATATTGACTGACCCATCACATATCCTCCACACAGAATATGAGCTTTTGCTCCCTGTCATTTTTTCCCTATTTCTAATAAACTTTTAAGCATATATGTGTTTCCATTGTGTTTTTATAGTGAGCGTTTGCAATATGCATTTATTTATACTGGCTATGCAAGGTTGTATGAATATTAGGAACTATGTGCAGTTTCCCCATGTGATTCCTTCTTGCTGTAACCATAAGCGCTTACAATAATGTGTACAGTTATCCCAAGACAATCAAGTATATCGTATGCCATTATCATATGATGGCATCATATCCTTTAGTTGTCAGTCCACATGAAAATTTAGAATATGTAGTACGGGTGTTAATCTGTTAATAAAAATATTTAGTTGTTAGAGCAAAGCAAATGTAAACAATTTACACATGTTCTCTAGAT
>JBBDHI010000016.1:160375-178596 GCA_037177115.1 Craterocephalus stercusmuscarum
AAAACTTTTTATTTTTTACACATCCATGTGCATTCTTTTTCAGAAACAAAAATGGCATTCAAGCTTTGAACTGTGAATTAGTAAGCTTATTCCCAATTAGGAGAATAAAACCGATTCTCTGTTTAATTTTTTAAGTTAATGTACATAAATATGATCATGCTTTCTCTGAAAATAAAAAAAGGAAATGAATTGCCATCATACTTCTAATAGAAGTTGGGATCCAAAGGAACAAGACAACATTACCACATGTGCATTCATTGGCTCGAGATGGTTCAGTCCTGCTTCTGCTTGTTTCTAAGGGAAACAGGGCACTTTTTTAAAAAAAGAAAAACCCAACAAATTTCTTTTTTAATCTGCACCTTTGGCAGAGTGAGACTTGAAAGCATTGTAAAGAATTTAACAGTGAAATAACGATAAAATACAGACTGAAGCAAGCCAGTATTTCACTATTACCAACAAGCTTCCTAACATATATGCCCACTTAATTTCTTCATTAATATTACTGAACTTTAAGCAGTAACATTACTCTTTTATAACCGCGTGGCTTGGAGCCAGAGACATGGTGGAAAAGCCTCGTTTTCCTAGCTAGTTGTTTCTGCTTTTCACTGCCAAACCTCATTGAAAACATACTAATTTAAATTTGCACCCCCCTGTAACAGCAGGGTGGTCATCCATCTCGCAACCCAGTGCACTCAGTGGGTGTCAGTGAGTGAGAGTGGGTGGGGGTCTGTTGGTTAGGAAATACAGATAATTACAGTTGCCTATTGTTATTTATCAACAGACAGTTTTAACTGTTAATTTACATGCAAGGGGTGTAAATTTACCCGTGACTTATACTTATTATCGTGCTAAGAGGAAAATAAGAGAGCCAACAGCAACAAGGAGTAGAATAATTGTAAATAGGCACACAAAGCCACAATTTCAAGTCAGTTCTCGCCCCCCCATGTCTGTTCAACAAGTGTCAGCAGCCGTGTTTTTAAAAATGTCACAGAATAAGAAGAAATCTGAATCACAGGGATTATGTTCTGAAGCGCAAATAAACACGATTACACCTCCACATGCTTCCACAGGAAGCTGCAGGATCTCTGCATTTTATGTGAAAACTCACATCCTGTAATGGGAGTCCATGTGTGTGCAGCAGAGATGTGATGAAGCACGGGGAGCTAAGAGGGAGGAGAAGGAGATGTGAAATGACTGCTTCCCCTTTACGGTCCTCACATACGGTCCTCACATCTGCACGCTTTCATGGTTTTACAGCTTCTGGCTCAGGGTTGCACAGCAGTGAAGAAAAAGTCCCAAACACAAAGAAACTAGTAGATTACTGGCAGCTTTGAAATAAAATTAAATAAAATAAAAAAAATGTATTAATCCCCTAATAATTAATAATAAATCAAATATTTCCTGAGGATGATGACTGTTGAATGACCTACTGTGTCTGTTTGACTTGCATCAACTTGAAGAAGCCTCTGACTGAACACTGTTGTTTCATTACTGTGTTGTGAGGATGTGAAGTATATTCAGCAGCTTGTGCAGCATTCCTCTCAACCAATCAGCTCCAGCAGCTCCAGAATCGCCTTTCTGATGTTCATTCTTGAAATATAACGTGGACGAACTGCCGACAGTTGCATATCTCAGGTGCAGATCTTTTCCTTTACTGATCGGATTAAGGCAAGGCAAGTTTATTTGTATTGCACATTTTCAGGTTCCAGACCTTTACATAAAAAATTATAGGTATTACAATGAATAATAAAAGCATTTAAACGCACAAAAAGAAATCATTTAAAAAATTAAAAAGAGAATTAAGGAATTAAAAGCAGTGCAGGACGTTGTTTTAGCTTTCCGCTAACTTTTTTGTCTCTATCTGCAGCCTTGTTTCGGTGAAACACACCACTGATTTCTATATTTTCCTTCTCTGTCCTTGTTCGTGCTTCGATTTCATCCATTTTGTTACTTAATGGCGTCACATTTCCCATCATGGTTGGAAGAAATGTTTTAATTTTCCTCTGCTTTTCTCTCTGCCATGTTCCTGCCCTGCATCCTCTTCATTTCACTTCGTTAATTTGGTTTTCGAGTGCTTAATCAGTCGGTTCTGCTGATGAGCAGTTTCACTGTTGCCATGCATACCAGTCATAACAAAATTGGGCATTGGATTATGAACTGTACTGAAAAAAATGTTAACAGTATGATTCAATCTATAATTGCTGCTACCTAGTGGTGTATTCTAAAACTTTCATACGATATTATATGCAGATACACAATAGTAGTTCCTCAATGACTTAATATCTTCTGTGCGAGTCTCCAAGTTTGAATCTTTATTTCCAAAATATTTAATTCATTTGTGTTTTAAGTTGATTTCATAACCTTTTTTTAAAACTATTTTTAGATGTTACCATACAGTTTTGACTAATTGTTAAAGTGTAAGTCTTTCCCAACATGAACTTCCTAATGTCCAGAGTAGGGATGGCTCTTGGTAAGTTTTTATATTTACAGTTTTTAAACAAATATCATCCTTAATTTATCCTTAATGTTTCACAGAATCTTTCTTGGTATATTTAAGAGAAACAACCATGCTAAAAATTCCCAAAGTTTTATAGTTTGTCCAGATAGTAAATGTTTTTTGTTAAGAAACAGCTCTTTTAAAGTAAGTTGATAAAATAAATCAATCTGTTTATAGTTTGATTTAATTTAATTCTTTTTTAAAATATGTCTTTGGGATATTCCCTACAATATTGATACAGTAACTCTGACGGGTTTAATTTTTCCAGGAATAGTCACAGGGATCGGAACGAAATTCGTGATGTAATGTAGGATATCCGGGCAATGTTTTTTTCATTTTCCTGGATGAAAATGTATCTTTATGACAGATCCCACATTAAAAATTAGAGTTTGCATTTTAGGGAGGCGGGCCATATGGAAACATTGTGACATAATAAATGCATTGAGAGCGACATATCCAACAGACATGTTCCAGCTCAGATTGTCATGTGGATAATACTGTATCTTTGAAAAGCTGTTGATGTGTTGACAGTAATTATAGGTGGTGCTTCATGTGAGGAACGCTCGCAGTCTTAATAAATCACTCAGAGGATTTGGACAAGCTAATTCAGAGGCCGATTTTCATCACAGAAGAGCTCTGTCAACTGCCGGGAAGTGTGGAAACTTCCGCTCTTTGGGATCAAGATAGAAGACATGAGAGTCTTTGGTCTTATGGGGAAAGCTGAAGGCTGAGGCATATGCTCTCTGGGGAACTGACACATTTTTCTCCCCTCATGCCAGCGAGAGAATGCGCAAACTCTGACTGTTACTCAGTGCAAGGATCTGTAATTTTGACATTCATTACTATTAAAGAGAGGTGGAAGGCAAAATGGATGCAGGCATTTCAGGAAGTTAAAAGGGCGAAGTTGGTGCAAACGCTTGGTTTCAGGTCCCCTTTGTGTCGTCATCAACAACAGTGATTTTTGTATCATATCCTGTTTTTTACTTTGGAATGAACTATCATACTGTCAGAAATAGTGTTGTCGGTCTTTGAAAGCCTTTGTTGTTGTGTAAATGTTTAACTGGAAATGAATTTACCAAGACTTCCCAGGTCACTATAAATTCTATGGCCATGTTGCATCACTCGAAATGACCTAGTTTACAGCTTTTTGCATATGAGTGTTGACAGGAAACAGACTGCTCAGTTGTTGAAGGGATTACTTTAATAAAAAGTATGTACACTGCTGACATCTAGATTTAAATATCTGCTGGTTTCAGTATCTGTCTTTCTTTTTATGAACTGCAAGTGAAAAGAAATAAAACACTAAGATGTTTTTCTGATCAGGTGATGATAAAAACAAGGAAACAAACAATTCTGAAGATTCACATATCAAGACACAGTAACATATCACACGGTTCTCACCAGCCCTTCAGATTAGGCAAATATCACCTCAAATGAAACACAACACATGCTCTATCACACCTTTATTGATCTAAAACTAAATAAAATGCAAAAACAGTTGGTAAAAAATAAGTATATCATGACTTCATGATTTTGAGTAGCAGCCAGGTGTTGCTAATCAAATGCAGTTGATTAATTGATCATCAGCAAGTTTCAGCCCCTCCTATAAACAGAGATGTTTGCAGTTTGCTCGTCTGAAACACAATGGCAAGGAGGAAATTTATCAGCAATGATCTGACACGAAAGCAATTTTTGCTGTGCATCAATCTGGGAAGGGTTATGAGTTTGTTTCCAAACAATTTGGAGTCTGTAACTTCACAATTAGAACAATGATTCATAAGTGGGATACGTTCAAGACCGCTGGCTATCTTTGCAGAAGTAAGTATCCCAGCAAGTTCATCCCAAGGTCAGACCGTGTGTTGCTCAGAGACACAGTGTTAAAGTTCATAGTATGACAATAAATGAATAAATACGTGCAATGTTATTACATGCATAAGCCTTGTTTAGAAAATGTGTCAGAAGAAGCCTCGTTTTTCCAAAAAGAACATGGCAGGGCTGCTTATTTTTACTAATTTGTATCCAAAGTGGAAAAAGGAGTTCAAATGCACAGCGCCGTTTTTGGTTAAAACCAAACTCCGCATATTGGCACAAACACCTCATTTCAGCTGTAGCGCACGCTGATGGAGGACTGATGATTTGGGCTTGTTCTGCAGCCACGGGGCTGGACGCCCTGCAGTCAGAGAGTCAGACATGAGGCCATCTGTCTAGGAGCTGAAGCTTGGGTAAAATTGGGCCATAAAACCGGACAGCGATCCCAAACACAGCAGCATATCTGCACCAGAAAAACTTGAATGAAAAGAAACATCTGGTTAAAGTTCAGCCTTCCATCTGATTGAAAAGCTGAGGCGGGGACTACAGAGAACTGCTCAGAAACAAGAGCAAACCTCAATGAACTGATTTGTAAAACCTAAGAACTTAAAGAGAGCTCTTTTTTCCCACGACTGTATCTTTGATTTGTGTTTGTTTCCTTTCTGGAAATGAAGGAGAAGTTCATAAACATGAAATCCTCTTATCTTTTCCTCCAGCAAATCCATTAGTTGGCAGGATAGAAAATAACAGTGATTAGACTTCAAAGGAAATAAAATCTACTTGTTATCTTGTCTGAATCATTTTCCAGTGACTGACCCCGGACATTTTACATATATTTTTGTAGAAAAACAATGTCTGGGGCTTCATGCATGTGTTTTGTAGAACAAATTCTTACCTGTTATCAGTCTGAAATGTAGTAATTTGTATGATGGCTGAATGTGCTTGCATAAAAATCTGTGACAGATTACAGACTTGTACTTGCACGCTTTGGTCTTTCAATTTGTCACATCAGGTGCGACAGGCAGGGGCAGCAATACACCAAGAGACACCAAATGTTCTTTTCTCTGAAGCTCTACAAGATTGAATTCACAGACTGTTGTTTGAAAATGTGATTTGCATTTAGATTTTTTCATTATTTTTGATCATATACAATTTGCCGACAATAACATGACAATAAAAAAAGATAAATGTGATGAAAGCCCTTACCAGTTTTAACATACATAATGTTGTACTGCAAGGTTTAGTCATTAATGTCAAATTTTCTAAGCATCTTATTGCTTTTGCTTAAACCCTTAAACTGTAAGTATCTGAATCCATTATTCAACATATCCGTGTCATAGAGCCAATCAGATCTGACAAGTACTTATTTTCATTGTATTCATTTTAGTATTTCCTAAGTGGTGCTAAATTGCTAGAGGACATTTTCAAACATACAAAGCAGGATCACTCAGAATCATCTCACCAGGTGGTCTCCCATTTACAAAATTTGACTCAATAAGTGGAGAAAATCTGACTTTTTTTCCTCTCAGTCAACACTCAGATTTAGAAAAAAACCTAATAAGGCATTTTACATTCAAACAAAGTTAAGTCAAATGTTCCCACAGAAGGAGGCAGGAAGGTTGATACAAAAGGGAGAGTGTTTTAAAAATCATGCAAGCCAGTATAAAGGACTTACTGTTGCATCACCTGTTTCCATGGTTCGGCCCTTTTACCATGGCAACGGAATGCCAGTTGGGTCGTCAATGTGGGCGTAGAAAGAAGCCCAGAGGAAGAACAAATGTGTGTTTAGTCTATTAGAGCTGCGAGGCAAGGACAGACTGAGCATTACTGCACTGTAAGTGTTACATCATTGAGGAGGAATCCTCCCCCCTGTGGCTCGCTAACTAAGCAGTGTTCAGCTGTTTCAATCTTTCCTGCAGGAAGTGAGGAATAACTTTGCAAAATGCCACGGAGTGTTTTTCATTGTCAAAATATCTTAATACAAATGCAGATCTTCGTCCAGACTCAAGTAAATCCCTCAAAGCTGTTTGCCAAGTATCCACTCAGAGCACATTAGAGACACCCAACACTTACGTTTGTCCTCCTCTCCCTCTCTCATTGCAGGAACAACAGAAAGAGTCTGTCTGATACAGGGTACTGTCGAAGCCCTCAATGGTGTCCACAACTTCATCGCGGAGAAAGTCCGCGAGATGCCCCAGAGCGCCCAGAAACCAGAACCAGTCAGCATACTGCAGCCTCAGACCACAGTCAACCCGGACCGTGTCAAACAGGTGAGATCCTCCACAACCCCTGCAGAGCCGATGGAAAACTGTGAGATTCACAGTAAGTTTGAGGGCAGCGGCCAGTTAAAGTTGACCAATCAGCATCTGATACTGGTACATATGGGCAGGATTTAGGGTAGAGGATGGTCAGACATGTAGGGCTGCTCGATAGACTCTTTTCACAGTGACGTCAGACAACTTCTGCTTTGCTGTGAAGCGGGGTATCCGGACTTCCGCTATCGTAGCGGTGTGGTGTTTTACCAATGGATTTTACACTTTCTCCCGTCCTTCTACCCTGTTTTCGTTTGGGAAACATGCAAAAGCTTGCCCAAAAAGTGTCCACCACCCTACCCTCCAAACTTGAAGTCGTGTAAACTAAGATTGGGTAAGTATTTTTTATTGTTTGAGCAGCCTGGGACACTGCAGTAGCAGTGTCTTAGCGACGGTGCCATGAATGCATTCTGCTGAGAGATGGACACACGGAGATCAGGGAGAGAAAAATAAGATCAATTACATCGATATCAGATTTCTGATACTTCTGTACAGTAAATGGAAATAATATTAAAGACTGCCTGACCGCATTACTTTATTATATTTAGCTCGTAGTTGACGTTGCTACTTGTTAGCCTGCAGGCTAGCTGGCGTATTTTGACGTTTCTTTCCTATTTCAAGGCATTTACGTAGAGGGAATGACCACTAATTATACTGAGGAAAATAAAGATGGTTAATACAACACGAGAAATGTTGTAGTCTCAATCTTTTAGGAAATACACTGAGTTATGCTGGACAATGTTTTAAATATCTGTATCTTCATATGAAACGGCTGAATGCGGAAGAAATGATACCCTGCTTCGCTTTCAAACGGAAGTTTTGTGACGTCATGTGAAAAGGGTCTATTATGGGAAAAGTCATAATGGTAAAGCAATTAAAGCTGCAAGCGCCGATGAAGGCGCCTCTCCGGCCTATGCAGCGACCATCACGACATCCTCTCACAGGATGGCAGCAATACTTCTGCCATAGTCAACACAGCACCTCAGTTTGTGAAGGCCATAATAACCAGTTTGAAGTCCTGAGTGAGGGAAATGAGGCAGTGTGGTAATGCAGGTCATTTAGGCTTTTGGGTGAATAACTTCCTACTTCCAGCAGGCTTGGCTGGGCAGGCATGTGGATGTGGTCAGGATGGAGCTGGATTCAGTCGTATGCATCAGTAGATGAACGCCCTGCTTGATGGAGCAGCATCACACTTTGAATGAACGCCAACGCAAAACAACACCTCTTTTGTAAAAATGGCTGACTTCCTCTTAGATTTAGCCAGCAGGTCCAGGATGCTTCTTTGTGTGTCCGGGCATGTTCTATGTGCTGAATTTAATCCATGGTGGTCAATGTGGGCGAGGCTAATAGACTGAATTATTCTAGGGGGCGCTGTAGAGCCAATGTAACTTATCCAACATTGATGTTAAGGTGAGACTCTCATGACCCAAGCCAGGTTTGGCGTAAATTGAAAGTGCTGTGTATCAGTACCTGTTTCATGGTGTCTGAGCAAGCGTTGCCATTGTTATTTTTGGTGATGGAGCTTGAGTTTTGTTCTGTGGTACCATGAAAAACCCTTTCATTCACATGATGAGACGCACCTTTAAGTGTATGAGGTTAATCCTTGAGGAGAAGGACATGACAGAGTAAAAACTATGGAAGGAGGCAGGGCCTAGACCCTGATTAAGCAATGCACATTTGATGGTGATCGGATTAGATTTGAGTGATTTATATTGATTCATGATGCCACATGGCATAAATCGTCACCATGCTGGCATGGGCCCGCCCTGCAGCATATTGTCACCAGATATTTACCTTGTTTTCTACTGTCTCGCCTTATTTGAACTTCGTGTGTCTAAAAGGTCAGAGAAAAGGGCTTTTGAGTGAAAATAAGACTTCCTTGGGGGCAGGCATATGGGATAGTGTAAACATTGACATGTGGATATGTTCAGGATCAGATAAGCATTATAGCAATATATTTTGGTAGGGATAGCTTGTTTTATGTAGGAATTATATCAGTTTCATGTTTCATGGCAAAACAGCAAACTTTGAGACCAAAGGCCAACTCCTATGAGAATATTTTTAAAGGTTTTTAATCGGCGATCTTTCTTTATGCATATGTTTTTATATATGTTATGTCAACAAGTTACAGTAAAACATGAACATTATGTTTGCTTGAACAAAGAGAAACAACAAAGATTATTAATATCTGACTGTCAGCACGGGCGGGATGAGCCAGGGCGGGATCCCCCTGCAGCTGCATCGCTCGAACACAACTCATTTCCATCGGAGCAGAGGTGAACATCTCCTGCTCTGGCTGTAGCTTGGAGGGGCTGCAGTGCGAGGACCGGTGTGGAGCCAAAACAATCACCCCTGCTGTGAAAGCACCGTGCTTTTCACCGCAGGGGTGATTATCTCAGAGCAACACTGGGCCTCCTGTGACTCCTTTGGGACGGGGGAGTGGCCCACGCAGCAATGGCGGAGGGTCTTCTTATGTAATTTTCATGGATTCACCTTCAGAAGCAGCAGAGGTGCCATCCGGAATAAATGACAAAATAGTGGAATGTAATATGGCTAAATTGTTTCAATGACAGTTTTTGGTCATAGTTTTTATCCTTTTTTCAAGCCGAAGTCAGAATGTAAATCAGAATTCGATACATTGCACCGTCCTACACACATCGCAGTTTGTAAACGTGGTGTATGTTCTTATATTACAACTAGAGACTATTCCTTCATTGATAAAAGGCTGAAGAATAACGTGGAAAGCTTTTTCAGGGGAGAATGTTTTAGCTCTTGCCTAGCGCTATTTTGATTGCCTGAAAGTGGCCTTTGATGGACAATGATGGACAGATGGCTCATCCAATCACATGACGAGTATTTCCTAAAAACAGCTGCCCAATCTTCCCGAACTACTTCTGAATAAGACTTCCAGATGGTTCAGTGTGATAAACAGAAGTGTTTCAGTGTGTGGTGCACTTCCCGCTCACTTTCAGGCCACTTTTGTTTATTAGTTGCCAATCTCGCCTGTTCTGTGGGCCACAACCTGCAGTCTAGTAGGGTCAGGAAAATGTGAGTGTATGAGGTTATTTTTACCTACAGTCTTTCATAGCTAGACAGAGCCATGTGGCAGCTGCAGCCTAAACCCCTGGGATTAACAAATCGCTGAGTAAAGTGGGGGCTGGTATAGTACTCTGACTCAGTGAGAGACATCCCTCTCTCTATTGACCATTTATCCTGTTAGATCTTTCTTGCGTTTGCTGTTTTCGTAACCCAAATCTTTCTTTTTGTCTCCGCAGGCCAAACTGATCGTGCCCAATAGCACAGCGGGGCTGATCATTGGCAAGGGTGGAGCCACGGTGAAAGCGGTGATGGAGCAGTCGGGGGCTTGGGTGCAGCTCTCCCAGAAGCCGGAGGGCATCAACCTGCAGGAGCGAGTGGTAACCATCAGCGGGGAACCTGAACAGAACCGTAAGGCTGTGGAAATCATAGTGCAGAAAATCCAGGAGGACCCTCAGAGCAGCAGCTGCCTCAATATCAGCTATTCCAATGTGTCCGGCCCAGTGGCCAACTCCAACCCCACCGGCTCCCCCTACGCCAACACAGCTGAGGTGCTGCCCAACGCAGCCGCAGCAGCTGCCACTGCCTCCAGCCTTCTGGGTCAGGCCGGACTGACAGGAATGGGTGCCTTCCCTGCCGCCATGTCCAGTTTCTCTGGCAATGATCTGCTCGCCATCACCTCAGCCCTGAATACGCTGGCCAGCTACGGCTACAACACTAACACCCTCGGCCTGGGTCTCAACCCTGCAGCTGCCTCTGGAGTCCTTGCTGCAGTTGCAGCTAGCGCTAACCCAGCTGCTGCCGCTGCAGCTAACCTGCTGGCCTCCTACGCTAATGACGCCTCCAGCAGCGCCGGCCACCCTGCTGCAGGCCTCGGCGGGTTCTCCCTGGGTTCACTAGCAGCTGCTACTGGGGCTTCCAACGGTTACCTAAATGCTTCATCTCCATTGATGGCCTCATCCCTGCTGGCAACAGAGAAGCTGGCAGATGGGGCCAAGGACGTGGTTGAAATTGCTGTGCCCGAGAATCTGGTGGGTGCCATTTTGGGGAAAGGAGGGAAAACGCTGGTAGAGTACCAGGAGCTGACAGGAGCCCGCATCCAGATCTCCAAAAAAGGAGAATTCATTCCTGGTACTCGGAACCGTAAAGTTACCATAACAGGGTCGCCAGCCGCTACACAAGCAGCGCAGTATCTGATCAGCCAGCGGATCACTTACGAGCAGGGCGTGCGCGCTACCAACCCACAGAAGGTGGGCTAAAATGAAAAAGAAGAGAAAAGAAGGAAAGGATGAAGACAGAGAGAGAAGGGAATTGAAAGGGTCCTAACGAGTAGAAAAAAAAAAAAAGAAATGTCCAAATATCTGTTCAATATTTCAGTATCAAATGAGAGAATAACAAAGGAGGAGGTGGGGGAGACGGTCAAGATAAGTGTGTGTGATATGTGAGTGTGTTTTTAGGACTGACGTCCTGATGTTTTTTAAAAGTTTGTGTCAAGTCTTTTTGACAATGGAGATCAGAGTAAGCTGAACTGGTCCACTGCCAAGTTGCAGATTCAAGCGTGAGGCCGCAGGGTTTCACCCTCCTCCAAAACCTCATTACTGATTTCTTTTTTTTTTCTGGTTTTCCTTTCGGTTTTCTTGGTTTTAGTTCCAGTTTTAAGCCTCAGCTCCCGGTGAGCTGAAGGTGTCAGATGTAGATCCAGCCAGCCAACAGAGCTGTTTCACAAACCTTGCTCTTTGTGTACAATGCAGAAGGCATTGTTAACAGGGGAGAGGTTTTACGACAAGCACCTGAGCTCATCTCAGTCGATGGGGAAGCAATCTGAGTATAATTTCTTTTAAAGACAAAAAGGAAAAAAAAAAGAAGCATATATATGTTGACATTTGTTGAATTCTGGCTCATATCATAATTGAAGTTTCGAAATTTGGGTATTTTATATTTTCATCCTTTATTTATTGACACGGTCTCATTCAAACACAAATAGATTATTTAAACCTGTGAACGCAGGTTGATCTGAATGTAAAAACAACATTAGCCTAATGCTATTTTTTATTTACAGGGATCAAATATTGTGTTGCAGTGAAAGAAATGTATAACTCAAACCCAGTCTGAACTTCGCTGTTGCTGTCTGCAAGTACAGTTCAGGGGTTAAATAATCAATGTGAGAGGATAGAGGAGACACAGGAATGTATGAATATATTTTACATAAACACACATAGATAATGCTCCCATAAGCGCACAAACACAAACATATTTGCATATTCAGTCACAGCTACAAACACAAAGAAATGCGTCGTTTAACCCTTTCTTGGTGCTATATGATTAGGTTTATATCTCCTTTGACATGAAATCAGAATCTCTCGCCGGCGACTTCACTTGTTACTTGATTTAAAGTAGCTGACGTGTCGACCGCTCATTATTAGCCCACTGGATCTGACCCAGCCTCTCACCTAATGACAAATGATTGATTTCAGCCTTTCGTAATGAAACGCAATCCGCTTGTTAGAATTTAAGCTCATTTTCATTCCCAATGCAAGCTTTTTTGTTTCTTTTTTCCTGGTAAATACTGGACATCATGTAATAAACATCAGCCCACCAAATTTTTTGCCTTATCAGCCAGACATCTGTAACTCCCAACGCTTAACTTAAGGCTCAGCCTACCTTGCAGCAGTGTCGAAATAGTTCAGTTCACAAAGCACTAAGAAAAGCATTTTGATAAGAAAAGCTGTATGAACCAATATCTGTGAATAAAGAAACTACCGCCTTTACATTAAGGGTACCAAATAGTCACGAGACATACACTAATGATGAAAGGGGAGTAGAAAGACACTTGAAAAGAAGGTTTGGAGTCACTTCTGTGTGAGCCGTCCTTCCCAATTTGCATTAAAGAAAAAAAGGACAATTCTGCAGTTCATCCAGGCAGGTTGTTCCTCTTCCCAAAAAACACGTTAAAGCTCAAATAGAGCATGTAATAAAGCATAAAATGTTTTGGCATTGTTGTCTTTTATAGGTAATTGTTTGTCTAATGCAGGCAGAATAACTGTCTCGAGCATTTCCAAGCACTCAAAGATTATCTTGCCTCCCCTCTGTGCTGCTATCCATAGCGTTCATCCTGAGTACACTGGGTCTCTGAAGACTGCACTGTGAGACATTTAGATCACAATGTAAAGCCTGTCTGTCCACGTCGGGGATGTGAGTATACTTTAATGTGCCCATCCATGTCGCATACACAAGACCTATCAATACTGACAGAGGGGATATTTCCACAAGAGCATTTCCACTCCAGCATCTTTGGATGTTTATGTTTAATCTCTGAAATTTGAGGACATTTTTCTGATCAGTTCTCATTTTTGCCCCACGTCACATCTCTTACGAGACATTTTCAATTGTCCCCTCATCAACCCAAGCTCTATGATCAGCTTCCTTAACGCAAAGCTGTGAGGGTTGGTGCTGAGCAGCGTCCAACAGAATCAGAAACACTCGATTTCTTTCTTTGTTTTTGTTTTTTTAGGAAAATTGAACGGACAGCCTTTTCATTTTCACAATTCACGTTTAAAAAAAATCGATTTCGAATGTGCTTGAAACAGCTCTTTGTGTCTGAACATTACGCGTGGCGACTGCAGCCGTTAGCCTTTCCGCCGAGCTGAAATCTCTCCTCTCACTATGTGTTTGGAAGGCTTCACAATCATCCATAACTTACAATCTGGCCACCAGTGAAACCATAGCATAAGATAACCTTTTACTGCCCAGTATTTTAGCATATAATGAGATACAAGCACAAAATAAAGGGATGTTTTATCAATGCAACTGGACTGCTTGACTCCAGAGAGCTCTCCCTTCAAAGCTCTCTGATCGATGTTGTGCCAAATACTGTTTTCTCTGCCCGCTCATTAACTTTCCTCTTTCTCTCAACATTTTTATTCCCCTGCATGTTTTCTCTCCGTTCTGGGATTCCTTCTGTGTCCTAATCCCTGCCCGTGCTTCTTCCTACACTGTGCTCTCCCCCTCTTTCTCCTTCCTCCTGTCTTGTCGTCTCATGGGCGGTGTGTTGGCTGTGCCGTGGGTGGGAGTTATGCACTACAGGTCGTAGGGGGTACGAAAATATTTTCCCAGGCCGCAGAGTTCACAAAGGCTGAAAAATGCACAGAAAAACACCTGCCTCCAAAACTGTGACACCCACCGAGACCAACCAGCAACGTTAGCTCAAAGTGTCAAAAATGTCCCTCTATAAGAAGAACAGGTAGGATTTAGACTGGTTTAGCCTTTTTAAATGAAGAGAAAGTCTTGTTTTTCGTTGGGTTTTTTTTCTAAAAGAGGGCAAATCTTGGTTAAACGAATATACACATTATGGCTGAGCTCAAGTTTCAGCCTCTAAATGAAGCATGGTTCGGACAGAATGCATAAGATTGCGAAAGAGTAAGGTGGGAACTTGTTTGTGACCTCAAGCCGAAACAACGACATCCTTTATGCATATCCTGTTATCTGAAAATGACTAGAAATCATTTCTGTGGAATACAATATGTCATGTCATATGATCTATATGTACTTTATTGTAGCTATTCTAGTTTGTAGTCCAAATGCAGTCCAGCGTTGTCGATACAATGTGAAACTATGTTATATTTGTGTGGATGATGAGAGTGCCAACTAAGCCTGATTAAGATTAGCTTCGCGATTTGTTTGTGCATTATGATGACTCATCATCAACCGGTGGTGTCCATATTTCTGTCATTGATGATTTAGTTTGACAGTAAGAAAATGTAAAGAATATTGGAAGCAATATAGTAGCATGTTGTCCTGTTTTGTGTTTTATGTCTGTTGTATGAACCTTTGAAATTACTAAGATTTTGAATGAATAGGTTTACATGTACTTTTTGTAAGTTATGAAAATGCTGCTATTTGATAAGTAAACTATACAAAATATTTTAGTTGAAAAGATGTCTGGTCTGTTGATTAGAGACATGCTCCGAAAAGATGGAGCATAAAACGAGGTGTATAGAATACTATACAGTATTGGTAAGATAGTAAAAGTAATAATAGACTCCATAGTACGACCTGTGCCAAACTAGACCTCCGCAGCTTCTGAAATTGTAGATGTGCGATCAAATGTTAGATATCAATAACTTGTTTAGAAGTGCTGATCAAGTGCCAATCAAACATTGTCTTTTAAGTTAAGAAAAGATAATCAAATACATTACTTAAGAAAACAAAGGACAAAGAACTTTTTGTGCATTGTTTTATCCCATAGGTACATAGAGTAAGAGTTAAAGATTGTGATTTTTATGGATCCATGTTGTTTTACACTCCATGCATCCCTTGTGTGTTTGTTTGACCTGTGGCTTAAGTACTGCTGTTTTCTCACAAATGTCTCTATAGGCCAGCATGGACTAAGCATAACATGTTATAAGCATTCAGAACATAGCCATTAACAATCAAAATGTGTTTGTGGAGTTAGGTGTTATCTTTTTGCACGTCTTCTATTGCATGGTATCAAAGTAAATTATGGAGGAAAAAAAAGTTATAAAAATTTGCGAGGTGTCTCGCAACATTCAAAGACATAACACTGCATGCGGTCAAAATGTAAAGCTCCTAAGTTTACTCGCCTCATGTTAAAAATGTTGGATTTTTTAAGGGTTTTATTTTCCTCTTGTTTATTTGTTTCTTTTTTTGTGAGTTGGGAGGGAGCTCATTATTGTCATGTTGGCCCGAAAAAGAAAAAAGGAAAAAAAAAAAAGACACAGACACGCGTACAAACACACACCTGAGATCAAAAGTTTCTCATCGGCACAGTTCATCTCTCGAGCCATCGTCAGAGAAGATTATTAGAGTTTTTAGGTCCAGCGAGGAGCATTAAAATGTGAAACAAGCAAACGTGAAAATGTTAGTGCATTGGCTCCTTGTGTTTTTTAGGATATCAGGCATGCATTTCTTTTCTAAGCAGGTTGAACCTCACCTAACCTGCCTCATGATGTTTTCAAATATTTTCTACGTCGCAGCTTGAAAGCCCAGATCTAATCTATGAATGTACCCATTTCCCTTTTTTTTTCTTTTTTTTTTTAAGTTCTGTCAAATGTTTATCTGTCTTTAATGTAAATTCAGGGCAGGAATGTCAAATACATGTAGAGTTAATATCTATGTCAATAACATACTTCAGCTATAGTCAGGTAGGCCTCACATGGCCAGAGTCATGAACCAGATATGTTAACACAACTTCCGATTTGCTGTCAACATTATCTTGTTTGTTTGGTGTTGCATAAATGCACTTTACTGATCAGTGGGTCATAGTGGGTGTGAAATGAAGCAAACAGTGTTGGCTTTCCGCAGCTGATTTGTTCTGATTTTATTGCCATCCTTTGCTGTTGCTCTGATGTTACTTTTATTTATTTATTCCCTGAACCTGTTTGGGTCTGAAGAATGGTGGAAAGGGCTGGAGTCTCCGATAAAATACGAAAAAGTAGCACCTGTTTCCTCTCTCAAAGGCTGCTTCGTCACATTCCCCGCAGCAGAGGTCTGTGTCAATCACTCAGTGGTTTGTTCTGAAGCCACGATGGATCTGTACCCCTTTGTCAATGTTGTTTTGAGATGAAAAGAAAAATTAGAGATTATTTGTATTCCGTCAGCAAATTGGAACTGAAGGGTCAAAGTCTGGCTGATGTTACAATCAGATCTGAAAGACATGATCGGCACCAGCAAAACGAAGAACGCCTCCGCCACCTCATCACGATGAAAACCACACAGAGGAAACCTCTGAATGATAACGGCTTGGTTTCACGAATGATATGTTTGTTTCATTGTTTTCTGTCTCAAACCCTTCGTCTTTGCAGCTTCCCACTTCCCACCCGAATGCCAGACGATCATTCCAAAAGTTGCCATCTTTGTTCTGATTTTCACTCCAAATGTATCCTGGACATTCATCCACCACCTTGGAGCCCTTTCACAAGAAGGCTAGGACTGGTTTTAAATGCTACAAACTGGCTAAGGCTGCTCGCTCCTCTTTTTAAACCAATTCTACCTGAGTCTCGCTCTCTCAGCCTACACGATATCACAATTTGTGTTTCACTACACCGAGCACCTGCTACTGTGTCCGCCCTGGAAACGGGTTAAGGTTTTTCTCGGCCCCTTTTCGTCTGGGAAAATACGGGATCTTTGCCAACCACACATGAGGCCATTTTTTTTCTTTATTTTTTTGTCTTTGACTCTCTGAACCTCCCATGAACTTTGTTGACCTTCTTCATCTCCCAAGAACTCATACATGTGTTGGAGATTTTACTGTCAAACTCTGCAAGACTGTTCTTTGGTTTTCTGGTTATCTGGACTATTCTGCAAGGTTGAACGCCTGCGTAAAAAGTGTAAACTTGAGAAAAGCATGCCAGTACCTTGCAAATATTTTCATGCTGTTTTTCTTTCGTTGTTTGGTTTTATGTCGTTTAACCTCTGTTCGTTCCATTTCAGGAAAAAAAAATGGACTGACAGCATAAGATCAAATATTTCCAACTTAATCCAAGTGATGTTTTGTTGATTGGGTCTATTTCTCTTTGACATTTACGACAGCGGTTCTGTCTTTCATGTGTGAAAAGTGAGGAGAATCTGTGAAAGTCCGCAGTGTAAGCTACCTAAAGGGCTTTCTATGAGAGCATTTATGTCTTTTAAAATGGAAAACAGGAAAAAAAACCGAGTCATTTCGAGATGTTTAAGAAGAAAAAAATTGCCTTCTTGTGCCATTCTAGACAAAAGTGTCAAAGCTTTTCGTGGCAAATATTTGTCAGCAAGAGTGCCAAATAATTCCATACTGAGCCAAAAGGCAGCCAGCCTGCATCACTGTTAGATCACTGGAATGGCAACATCCCATTTCCACTCCCCTTGAAAAACATCACCCTAATCGTACGACGTTTGAGCTCATGCAACATCATTGTTATGCTGCCAGTCTGTTTTCTGCTTTTGTCAGAAACATCTCAGAAGCAGTATATTTTCTAAACGATACACTGTTGATTAAAAAAAAACGACAACAGCCGCTATGGTGAGGGAATGAGAGGAATTTAAGTGTCATTGTTTTTATTAGTTTATTTGAACATTATTCATTAATAGATTTAACGGTAATGACTATTTAATGTAAAATGTAGTAATGTGTTTGTAAAAGAAATTCAGTGAGTTGTGTTTTATGACTCGTGGACTACCAGTGAAGTCAGCATTTCAGTGTTAATAATTGAATTGTTTTTTAAAGATTATTTTTGCGACGGCAACAAAGAGTCATTATAAATGTTCATTTTAACATCACTTGTCTTCGGTTGCTTTTGTTCTCTGCCTCGTCCCTCTGCTCTGTCTTACGTGAATGAAAAGGTCACGTGTTAAAACAATCACAGGCAGCACATTTTATAAACTATTCAGGGTCTGAAGAGCTTGACAGAGCTCATATTAAATGTGAATGATGATATGTTTATATATCCACACAATGCCCGCATAATAGAGGGTAAGATTAAGGTGCAACAATTATGTCATAAAAGCGACATTAATGTTACGCCAGGTTTATGTGGATTTAGATGACTTTGTGTGCTGAGGGCAGGGTGTTAGAT
>JBBDHI010000016.1:244650-254803 GCA_037177115.1 Craterocephalus stercusmuscarum
AAGCTGCTCCTGACTTAAAGACACCTGAGATGTTTGATCATGTGAAGATCTGGTGACTGAGGATCTTCTGGGGTCTTTTTTCCATCGGGAAGTCGAGTTTAAACCTTTTGAACGTCTTTTTAATTTATTTTTAACCTGTCTGATAGCAGAGTGATCGTCTGGCTCCTGTTTTGTTTTTTCCAAATTTAAATGCGTCATGTTCAGCTGGTTCGCTGCAGAAGAAGTCTTAAACGGACTGTGCATTTTTGGGGAAATGTAATGAGTTCTGTTGACATTGTCATCATTGAATTGTTTGTTCACATAGTTTGGCATCAAAAAGGCAAACTAAAAATCACAAAGTTCCAGTTCTGAAGAATCGGGATTTTAAAATCAAATCAGCACCCAAACAAAACTGTAAAAGAATCGAATTGGGAGGAAAGAACATCATCCCAGCCCAGCTGTTGTTTCTGCTTCTGCTTCCTTGTTGTAACAATGACTGAGGGTAGCCGTGGCTACCTTCACCAAGTATGAATGAACGATGGATTCTATGTAAAGGGCTTTGGTTGCCATGACAAGTGGTACATAAATCTAATCTATTATCATGATCACATCAACAAAAGCAACTCATTCTCCATCAGGCTTGCCAGTGTATATGTCTGGTGACAATGCATCTAAACTCCTTCAACAAAGAAATAATAAATAAATAAATAAATAAATAAATAAATAAATAAATAAAAATAAGAAATAAAGTTTTATTCCAAGTTTAATTTTACTTTTTGAGGTAAACTGATAAACATATTGAATAAAAAGGGAAAAAAAAGTCTGCAGAACATGTTTAACACTTTTGCACCAGTTCTTATAGCATGTCCAAATCATAGGTGAAAATATGAAGTTTGCCTTTTTTTTCCCCCCCTTTTGTGTCCAACCTCTGAAGAC
Organism: Craterocephalus stercusmuscarum; assembly: GCA_037177115.1. Taxonomy (NCBI): domain Eukaryota; kingdom Metazoa; phylum Chordata; class Actinopteri; order Atheriniformes; family Atherinidae; genus Craterocephalus; species Craterocephalus stercusmuscarum. Next base: position 245,566 of record JBBDHI010000016.1, read on the forward strand.
CCTCTGAAAGAACTCGGTGTGCTGTTTCTCATTGATAACCCTGGGGTCAAGTCTGAGGCCCTGGTCTGTCTGTTTTTCAGAGCTGGTGTCTTATCTTTTTAGGATGGTATACTTCCTGATTACTGGTGCACCAGTGTTTCCACGGTTCTTTTGTTTTGCTGTCTATCTACTTGAAGTTCCCTCATTTTATTTGTTCATATCTACTGTATCCATCTGTCCATCCAGAGGTTGGACCTGTCCAAGCTTCCAGTGAGTATGAGGCAGAAAGAATCCATCCCGACCAGGTTGCCAGTCCATCACAAGCCATAAGACATCTAACAATCAGATATTTTTATTCTTCGGGCGATTTAAGATCCATTTCTCTCTCGTTTCCCAATTATTATCAGATTAATTGGTTTGTTGGTTTTGTTTGTGATCCCTGCAAAGTTTGTCTTAATTGTGTCACTTTTACTGCCTGAGTGCCAGTGCCTGATTTCTATGATTACCAGAAAATAGTGAACTAAAAAACACACAGCAAACATAATACAGCTCATTTGTGTTGCGTACTGCACATCCACCTGCCTAAAGATGTTTCACTGTTCTCTGCATTTGCATCAATGGGCAATACTTGCATTTACATCATGCAGATTAACTCTACAGCTCTAAAGAAAATAAGCTAACTATAATGGTAAACATGCATAAAGTGCGACAGCTGCTATAGGTTTTCTTTCAGGTCCAAACTTCTAACTGCACCAGTCTTTAAGATAAAAACAAAGCGTTTCCATGACTTAACGTCTTTGCAAAGACGACTCAGAGTTCAGCTTTGTCTTTGCTTGTTGAGGCTACTGCATTCTCTGCAACTCCCCCAAACACTTGACACAAAGAGGCGGTTAAAAATAGATTAGAGGCAAAAGAAAGAAGCGAGAGTGGGGATGACAGTGAGTGACCACACTGTCAGATCTTTTCATGGAAAATAGGGTGGACAAACGGACATCCTTTAAAGGTTGTGTATTTGTGAGGGAAGTCCATGGCCTGTCTGAGAGGCCTCACCTTTGCTCTCTGTTGTTGTAACCCCAAAAAGCAAACATGGTCATAGCAGCTCCTTTAAGGAAAAGAGGCAGCAGCTGATGTTTGATATCCTCAGCTGCTCCGTTCGTCCTATTTAAAGAGATTATTGAAGGTTCAACTTTTTATTATGTTCTTTGGTAAAATTGCTGATCATTTCATTAAATGCATAAGAGCATAAATGTGTCAGGTACAATTGAAAATGCTTAAAAAAATGGCTTCCTGATGATAACATATTTGTGGCTGCTGGTGTTTCTGCCCGTGAACAATGGTGAAACACTGTTTGTTCGGCTGAGAGCCTCTCCGGTGTTCATGAAGAAGCCTCCCCCGCTTTGTTTTGACATTAGCCTCCGTACCTGCCAGTAACTTGTCTGTTCCTGCCGCTAACAACAAATTTATTGGCCCAGGCCATTTGCAAGAGCGGAAACTACTTTGCATTGCGAGGAATAAGTCTGGAGCAAAACAATGGTTCCTCTTATGAAATATGGCAGCAGGGTCTCACCTTTGGCTCCCTGTGCCTTCTCCCCCGGCTTATTTACGTAAGCAGGTTGCGTCCTGTACCCCATCAGGAAGAGGTGTTGCAGGAAACCCAAATCTGAGTAAACTCGCAACGTTAGACCCCAAAAGACACCTTATCAGATCTGTGTGTGAGTGAGGTGAGAGAAAGGGTAAACACGAGCGTGACCTGTGCACCGGAATCCACAGGGAGCCTAAAATTCACTTCTCTGCAGGCAGTGTTGTTTCCACTTTGACCGGTTATACAGCGTAACGTGTTCATTGTGTTAGATCCCAGCTGTACCAGGCATTACTGAACCACTTTCAGCACACAATAAACTGCAAAAGAGTTAATCATGATGGAAATAAAGAAAAAGAACAAGCAAAAGGGAAATAAAATATTTTGTACATTAAAATATAATTTATTAAGTCTGCTGATTACGTAAGATGTAAATCTTTTTTTAGTTGGGATTTTTATATAGTTTCAGTGTTTTAGTTTAGTCATTTTTTAATGCTTTTTGTGAATTTGCGTGCTTATTGTTTTAATTCTTTTAATCAAATGTCTTACACTGACTGGCCATTTTGTTAGGTACACCTTGCTAGTCTCCTGGTTGGACCCAGTTTTTACCTCCAAGGTCATCCTTAAATCTTGATGTCAGATCCAACAAGTTGCTGAAAACGTTCCTTATGACTCTGCTCCATACTGTCTTTATAGCATCACACAGTTGCTGCATATCCATGATGAAAATCTCCTGTTCCTCCACATCCAAAAGGGGGAATATTGGACTGTGATGCGGTGGCTGTGGAGGCCAGCGGATCTAAGCTCTGTGACATGCTGCCTCATCCTGCTGGAAATAGCATCAGAAGATGCCCCACTGTGCTCAGAAAGGAACGGACATGGTCAACAACAATACTCAGGTAGCCTATGGTGCGGTGTATAAATGATAAGTTTATACTAAAGGCCTGTTTCCACCAGCAGCTATGGGATAGGTTGGTACACATAGTTTTTGCATTTCCACAGATAAACAATGGGAAAGGGGCTAGAATATAATATCCCATTTTTTACACCCTTCTGTTGGGGTTCTGACTTACCAAAAGGGTGGAGAGGTGGGTGGTGGAGCTTCACACATTGGAATCTGTTGACTGGATGAAAAAAAAAAGATCCATGCTTGCTTGATTCCACCAAATTCTGAGCCACTGTGGAGCTGAAATGAGACTGATCAGACCAGGCTATGATTTCCATCGTCTGTTGTCCAGCTCTGGTACGTCTGTGTGAATTGTAGCATCAATTTCCTGTTCTCAGCTGACAGCAGTTTATTCTCACATCACAAAATGTTTCAATCAGAGATCAATACAGATGATTTTTTCAAACACAGATATAGTCTCTTATTTATATCTGCAGCAAAGTGTATGATTGTTGTAAAGACCATTTTCATGATCCAAACCAATCCACCAACATGGATGCAAAGGAACTCTTCAAAACCTGAGAGCAATCTCTTCTGTTTGACTCATCAAATGCATCCTTCAGAATTCACCACTGTTGGCTTTATTCCCAGGATAAATCCCTTATATTCACAGTATATAGTTTTCATTGGTTCACTCTCTTCTGTAAAGCTCTCTGAGGTCATTTACCTCGATATCTAGAACAGCTTCTGCCACCGGTACCAGTAGCCAAGTACAACATATGGTCTTCACATCTTATCATGCTACACATCCCTAAGACTTTGTCTCACTTTCATCAGTTGTCCTTTTCACTTGCATCACATGATTGGAACTTGCTTTAAAATACATTGGTACACGCCTCATTTACTGTTTTTTAAAGGCAATTTTTACTAACTGATATACTGATCCTGACCTGAAAGTTACCATCACTGCTTTCCAGGGCTCTGCAGCAGATTCAAAATGGTGATCACAAAGCATTAAAATAAAAAAGAAAATCTCTTCTACATAAATATAAATTTGACTATTTTTACATGTGAATCTAAAAAGATAACTTTGTATAATGCATAAGCCTTTGGTTATTTAACTGCAAAAGGAAGTCTTAAACACTGATGGTCGAAGATGAAAATATTTTATTGTCTGATAACAAACTGTAGAGTTACACTTGTAAAAGAAATAAAAACATCTTAAAATCAAAAAGCTGCCAGCTATCTATTCGGTTTGCTAAGTGTATTTTTACAACATAAGAATGATTTTTTTTATCCTTCAACATAGAAGGACGGCTTTATTACAGTCATGAAAACAAACATTGCATAGAGGGCTGGGCGTGAAAGACAGCTGTGCAACCAAAGGTTGAAGATTTTATATCTATTTTATACTTTATATTAGATGTTATTTGATACTAAAAATATCTTTTTGGATGGGTACTCCCTCGTCATGTTTCTCTGATAGAATCCAAAAATGTTCTTATGTTATTGTATAGTAATTGTAAATAACTAAATCTGCATGATCAGCATGAAAATGAACAGCTCACACCATTTACATAAAGTAAATGCAGGTTAGAGATCCTCAATACTGAGATGAAATAAACCAGTGATAAAAGTAAAATGTGTGAATAAAGCTCAGTAACATTGTAGCTATGATGGAATAGCAGCATAGCATAAATAGTTTTATTTATGACACAAAATTCAGATTATATGAAATCTGTAAAGTCTCAGCTAAAACCCTCTGTGTCCCCCATCTCACCCCGCCTCCAGCATCTTTCATCAGCTCAGAGATAAAGTTTAAGCCTAATGACTCCACATCCTCTCTGCCCTTTGACAGCGAGCTGCTACTCGTGCCCTCTCGTGCTTAACAGTTGATCCGTTTAGCCTTTGACATGCAAACCTTCAGATTTTTTTGTGCTCTTCAGTGAAACTGTTCAAGCACAGTGTGGGACACCAGGTCACTGATACACTGACTGTGTGGGTCATGGACCCCCCCCCCTCCCACTGTCTGAGGAACATTGGGGGCCATGTCTGACTAAAACAAAACCTGGAGACATTTAGACGTGGAATCTAGGGAGTTACAGTGAAGTATTAACACTGCCACACTTCTGTATGTTCAGTATGTTTCTGAAGTTAGGAGATGCAACATAATGGGGGGAACATAACTGATCTGGATCTAAATAATCGATTAATTGATGTTAACATTTTATTGCAGCTTTTCAAAATGTAGCGGTCCCTGTTGATGCAGGCGTTACTTATAATTGAGCTCCCTCTAGTGGTTTTACTGAGGCACTACATCTCCAGACTGAAATTGACTTCAGACTCCGCAGTTTAAAATTCATGACATCAGTTCAAGGAACAGTAAAAAGCACATTAATATGCAGCATTTTTTCTCTTGTCATTCAAAGCATTTCAAATTTCAAGCTACATTCATGTTTTAAATAAAAAAGTTTTTATACCTTACATGAAGCGCTTTGAAGCAGTGTGGGATTCTTTATGCTGCCCAAGAAGATTTGATGCACTTTTACTCATCAGAGCACATGATCTTCCATTGCTCCAAAGTGAAAATAAGTTTGCACTCCATAAAAAAAGAAGATGACACGCACTTATATTTTATTAGGAGTACTGGCTGTGGCATTGTTTAAATAAGTTTCTGCAATTTCAAATGATTTATTTATTTCCATCTAATGTTGCTTTTGTTTTGTTTTTTTATAAAATCTTGTACTGATGATTGGAGAGTCCAACCATGGTGCAAAGCGTTATCTAATACATCCAAAATATTCTGAATGGGGTTCAGATCTGGACTTTGTAACCATGGGTGAAAATGAATCTCATGCATGTTTGGGACCGATGAATCCTGGTGTGTGGTTGCACCATCAGGGAAGAAAACATCCACTGATGAAATAACCTGCTTATTCCTTAGATTCAGCTGACCTCGTTCTTTGAGTCGACACTTGTAATGTCGCTGAACATAGACCTGAACTTCGACCTGACCAACTGCAGCAACTCCAGGTAATAGTCTTCCCCCGCAGGCTTGCACAGTTGGCAGTAGTCATGATGGCTGTATCACTTCATCCTCCTCTCTTTTTCCCTGATGCTCCATCACTTTGGAGCAATGGCAGATCACATGCTCTGATGAGTCCAGATTTATTCTGTTCCAGAGTCCAATCTTTATGTTCCCAAGCAACCTGAAGTGTTTTTCACTGGTCAGCCTCACAGCTCAGTGGTTATCTTAGCTGTTTACTACCATTCCCTTATGATCAAGAGACAATCACGCCCTCTGCTGGCAATAATAAATACTACAGAAATGTTCTTAGTTTGACATTGCTTATGTTGATAGGTTCGTTTTTCGTATATCTTGTTGAAGCTTTTTTTTTTAAATTAACTATGGGCCCCCTGAAGCTGTTTGTCCGGAGAACAGCCGCTTAAACATAATGCACAATTCCTCAAAACCTACACATTACAGTGAACAATAAACATTCAGTGCCACTGTTTTCAGTCAGAGGTGTCTTCAAGTCTGCTACAACACAGAAAGGTACAGCAGGTCATTCCTGTGAACAGCCATCACCCTTCAGATCAAGAACGTCAAATAATCATTGACTGATAGCTTATTTATTTTAAACAGATAAAAAAAAATCGACTGCAACACTATATAGTTTACCTTTGGGGTTTATAGAAGTACTTTTTACATTTAATTTCAAGGGTCTAATTACCATTGCTTGTCATGGAAAGAAACCGAGGAGCACAAGGAGAAAGCATTAGCACATATTCTACAGGTTGTGTCAGACCACAGTCTCTAACAATCGTGACTCTTACAAACCTGCACACCACCATTTTAGCGTGCCTGTGGATCATCGTTTCATTAGCTGTTTGTTCAGCTCAGTTGTGCATTTACAGTCTTTTAGATCACTTTAAAATTCTCAAAATGCTTCATCCAATGCTATATCAAATCAAAAATAACACCTTGACTCACTTGTTTTTTTGCCTGAGTTATCAAATAAGACATGTGTTTTATTTCCTCATTCACAAAGCAACATGTTGCACTCACAAATGGAAGCTCGCAAATTTAAACAGAACGTATTGGACCCGGTCAGAGAAACAAAGTGGTTCAGGGAGAATAGATTTCTCTTAACATACAGTTTTGCTTGAGGGTTCACACAGGATTAATTGAACCTTTTTGATTAACAGTTACCCAATATAGAGGTCATCAGATCATTTTCTGGTGTGCTCTGTGATGGATAAATGTTAAAATGTGTGTAGTGACTGTAAGAACTCTGACTTCATTCATAACGCTCATGTGATTTATTTCACACATACTTTGTCGAGGCACTATTACTAGAAGAGACTGGGGATGTAGATGTGCTTCTGCTTGACAGTGTATGCCGCATTTACTGCTTTGCTTAAACCAGATGCCCCGGTGGAACAGAAATATAAATTATTACAGGCTATAATTGTACCAGGTTGGCTCCTGATGCTAATACTAAAAGCTGTGTTCTGCCTGGAACTGTATATTTTCATCCTGTCAAAGCTCTGCCCTCCACAGACAATCTCAGTCATTTTAAGATCGTCTGAGACATTTCCTTTACCATCTGCTCTGATTTCAGTTTCACTATTTTTGTAAAAGTTGCTGCTGTTTTTATATTTTCATTAACCAGAATTACATTTGAAACAATGAAGGAAACCCCATCCCCAACTCAGGCTTCAGAGGTCTAATTGCTAACGGACATGAACATACCTATGTTTAGTTAAGCTGAGTTACAGCTATAGTTTGACTTGGATGGCTAACTAGACTACTCTCCTTTCTCCCAGCAAACATGCATACATTTGTAATTAACTTATTAACAGAGATGAATCTAACACTGGCCACTCTTTGCTTTGTCAGTTTTGGTCTGGAGTGTCTCTTGTGTATCAGAAGACACTAAAACATAGTTGGTTGCAAATCATTATCATTTAAAGCTGGAAGCATGTAACTCTTGGTTGTTTATTCTCTAAAGTCAATGTTTTTTTTCATGTATCATATCAAGTTCTTTTTAAAGTTAAGTCTAGGACAAGAACTATAGAGCATGTGCAAACCAGTTTGAGTCTAGTGGAGAGTGCACATGCAGGAGTTATTCTGCCCTTAAAACGCATAATCAGGGTGTGTTAAGACTTGAAAAGATTCGTTTTATACAACAGAATTACAGCTATTTTCAAAGCAGTCTCAGATGGAATAACATCATTTAGATTCTTCAAATGTCACGTAAGCACAATTTCACACAGAAGTGTTCATAATGGCACAGATGTGAAGGCTTTGACTCAATGCATCAAGGAGCAGTCAGCCTTGACGTGGGTGTTGTAAATTGCTTGTCCAACAGAGTTTACATCTTCCTCTGCAGCCATCTCTCTTGCAGATCAATTAAGCATATATGAACAAGGTTCTCCTCACAGACACCATAGGAGGAACTGTGACAGGTTTGTGGCACCTATGGTTATAGACTCTGACTGTTAGAGCTATACTGGCAGCTGGAGTTTAGAGGATAAGAGAGCAGACGGGTCGGCTGCATCATAAGCAGAAGTTGTGCTGTTTTTATTGGCTCTGCTGCCTACAGAACTAAGCTAAAGACAAGCTGGTAAGGGGTATGTATGAGGCAGTTATATTCCAGTGTTAGCCTGCTATTACTTAAATCACAGTAGCCTAAAGCCTTAGTGTGGCCAGGAAGCAAAACAGTATTTTAGAGTCAGTGTGCCACTTTTACAAGAGGCTATAATCAGTGGCGGAACTAGATCTTTATACATGGGGTGGCTGGCCAGAGGTGGGCAAGACTTTATCATCTTTACAAAAATATTTGCAAAAAGTTTCAAAAGATGCATAGAAAGGTAAGATGGTTGTTTTGGGTTGCAGAATGTGGAGCTTGATATGATCCTATGAGGATCAATGGCTTTCCCCCTAGCAGTTCTGGTTTACTGTCAGGTGGTGGTAGACTGGATCTTGTGTCTGACAGCTATAACTGGTGTGGGTAAGTCTATGTTGGGAGTTTCCAGGGCTCTAGGTACTGGGATTGGAGTCTTTGTTTGAACTGTGTCCATCCTCTTTGCAAAACTGGAGCAAAGAAACATGGATACAGAAAAACATCTTTATAGTTTATTTTCAGCTCCAAAGTGAAATTTTGATTAACAAAGTTGATTTACACTCATTGAAAACTAAATATGACAGGGTTTCTCTACATCAGTTAGGACTCCCCTATTAATAATCCAGTGCTATCATATAACTAGATTAGCACCGCTATATAGCTTCAGGCTAACATAAGTTGTACTATACTATAAAATCATTTAGCAGGTGCTTTTAAACAAAGCCACTGATAATTGAATGATGCCAACACTAGAGGCAAGGAAGGCATCTGGTGTCTTGCCTGAGGACATTAAGACCCCTACATCCTCCAAGAGAAGTGAGAACCTGTGGTAATTTTGTTCTTGCTGGACATGTTTGAGGACACGTCTCGATGCAACAGGCCGGCCGAACTTTTTCTTGTGGGGCTCTGAGAAGTGTTATGTGATTGGTCGGACATTTGAGTTGGGCAGAGATAATAAAAGGGCGACATACACTCTAAAAACAAATACTGGCATTTACTTAATTTTTTTGATGCAACATTTTTACACTCAAATATATTGAGTAAAGTGGAAACCAGTCATATTACATAGATATACTTAGTAAATTTGGTAACTAAAACTAAAACAAAATAAGTTGTCATAAGTAATTGTAACTGTTACTGTAACATACCAAATTAAGTAAATGT
>JBBDHI010000016.1:312028-323974 GCA_037177115.1 Craterocephalus stercusmuscarum
TAGTTAAAAATGAATAATAACAATAATATTCAAGAATAAAATATGAAATAAAGAGGTGAGTAAGGCAGAAATTAAATGTATGGCATATATAATGTAAATTCATTACCATAAACGGTTTTAGATGCTATAAAAAGTTCTGCAGAATTTATATAATCTATTTAATACAGCATGCCATTAACTTCTTAATCTTCTAGTTGTATTTTATTCTTGAATATTATTGTTATTATTCATTTTTAACTATTTCTTACCTTGATATGTTCCCTATCTGATACTTAAAGCTCAGTAATTTTATTAAAAAGAATCCTTTTGCTTTCTCCCTGGCATTTCCTGATTAAAAGGTGGACTTTAGATCTGAAATTCACCTGACAGAAATACATTATTCTTTCATCAGATTGGCAGTGCCACGTACAGTATCCTTTCTCACCTGTCTCTTGTGTCTATAACAGATGCCCACAGACATGCTAAGAGTTGTTGATGCATAAGACAGCAGGCGTTGACTGCAAATACACCCCCAGTAGCGGTCCATTATATTTGATGAGATGATATCGCTTAGATCACTTTTCAGATGAGCATCCTGAAAGCACGACAATTATTAGTTATGCATATACTTTGGTCTTTATGTGTCTTTAAACATGCTTCTCTTCTTTCATATGTGTTGGTCAAATTATGGCATGTGTATATAGTTTTAATAGATGTATAAGAATAAACCTCAGCAGTATGGGGCCCAAAGAAGGAACCTATAATCCTCAATCTAACAAAGTAAAGACAAATTTATAGAGTGCAGATATAAAAACTAATGGAAATATACTTTATGATACTTATACTTAGCTGTGCAAATAATTGTCTCCGAAATGATAGCGATAAGCGATAATATGCAATCATTTAGTAATATTGAGACCGTTTTCAACTAATATAGTAATAATGCCATAGTGGTGCAAAGATCAATTAACTTTCTTTTCTAAAAAAAAACAAAACATTTTTACTAGAACTAAATGACAATTTATACAAAAAAATATATGGAATGAACTCTATGTCTTATTAAAAATTAATGAAAACCAAACACAAACCAAAAAATAAGTTTGATACAATGAGGTCTCTGTGAACGAAATTGCCCTAAAAAATTTTGAAACATGCAGCTCAGACAGGGAAATGGGCAAAACGGTCAGATAGCATCTCTGTAAACAAAATAGTAGCAACAAAAATGTAAAAATGTACACTCAATGGTATTGTATGAGACTATGCGGGCTGTCAAGTATGACGCAAGACATCACTCCGCAAGAAATGACAGGCATCAGAGAGAGAAAGAGAACAAATTCAAACTATTGTGGCTAGTAAACTTATTGTGCTCATTTTTTCTTACCTGCAAATTGCTTAACTTCTTGCTTACTGGATCAGGCCTAGGCACTTTTAAAGCACAAATGATCAGTTTGTGTTGGTTACAGATGATTCATTCTCTGTATTACTTCTTATATTATTTTTTTATGTTCATTTGATAACATTTTGAACTGTTGCTGTATATATATTCGAGATGCAGAATGAAAATTTTGCACTCAAACATAACTACTTACATTTGAATCCGAATTAAATCAATTATAAATAAGATAACTTTCCTTTTTTCTCATCCTAGTTTTGATATATGAAAAAGACAATATGTTTTATTACATGGGAGATTTTTTTCCAAGTAGTCCACCATAACAGTTCACTGACATAGACACTTGCAACGTGTGTGATGGCTCACGTAAACCAATGCTGCTGCATTGTGTTCAGACACCGCTATGCACACCACTTGCCGATGCCATGGGACAATGAGCCACAGTACACCTCACGTTTCTCTCACATTTCCTGTACAATCAATCAGTAAAACTGTACAGATGATCCAGATCTCCCACCTCTTCATCTCCTTGATTTGGGGAAGTCAGGACCTATGGATGGGTTTCCTTTATCCTGAGAACACCGCAGACTCATTGGGTTATTAATGCTTAATGCGACATTAGCGGTGAATGCCTATTACCCCAGTCACATAAATTAGGATCTGGATGTTGCTTTGTGTAACAGCTCTTAGACAGAGATGTTTAGTTTGCTGGTTATCTTAGCTCCGTTGACAATTAATAGTTAAACAGATAACCTAGATAGCTTTGTGTTGCAGCAGTGTACTGTACTGTAATGTATAGTATTTACCAGTCTTCCTGGTGTGCGGGAGAGGAGAGTTAGTGCTTGTGGGGGTCGGTTTTTCTTTTTTTTTTTTTTCATTGACTCCCTCGTCTATTGTAAGTTCTGGCCTACAGGCTGCCTCTGCACATTTTGTTGGTCTAAACTAGATGGTTGCTCTGAACCGAATGCTTGTTTTCAACCACAAATAGTTTGTAGACCTTCTGCTCCCGTCTTTTATGTTACACTTTTGGTTTCTCCACCATGTGATGACACACTGTTAATGAACATTAGAAGCAAAATGTTCACTTAGGCTTGGTAATAAGTAGAGTTTTCCTCCTTAATAAGTCACATGGAGGGGAACATATAATTAGGTTAGGGATTGCTCACCGGGGTCAAGTGGGATCAGTCTGAATTGGCCGTAAAGTGTTTGCAGTGTTTGTACATATGATATTATCATATCACTGCACAGCCAGTAGTTCATTCAGATTTTTGATGATGTTTTTATGTTTTTAACAGTACCTTGAATATTGCATAACAAGTGTCCTTGTCTGGGTTCATAGTGAAGTTGAGAATACTGTTCCTTCTAGGGTGACAGGACTGCTGGTGACTGAGCAGAGAGTCTCAGGTAATGGAAACCTCAGCAGCTGCTGTCTGCTGGCTGTCAGCCGCTTGTCTCCCGACCTGTTTCTGTCCGCCTAACCTCTGGCCCCATGTGGCTTCTCCGTGTCTACCTGCCTCGTAGGTTTGCGTGGAGATAAACGAGTTATGTGGTAGAAAAACTAAAGGGTGCGAATGGCTTAGAGGTGAGAGTCAAACCGATTAGAGAAGAAAGAGATGATGCTTGCTGTGAAATGACCATTAGGTCTTCAGGTTTTGCCCTGGTAATGTGATAGTATTCTTAGCTTTGTCTTCAGAAATTGAAGTGCGCCTCGATGAGAAACTCTCAGCTGGTTTTGCAGGATGTTCTAGGTCATCTTCCCCTAGTGTTGGGATGCGTGGTCCAATCAACTTTAAATTAAATTGAATTATACATTATTAATCCCTAATGGAAAATTATACTGTTGGAGTAAAGGTTATTGAGGGGAGATGAATAAGCAAAAATAAAATGAAAGTAAGAATCACTTATTTTCTACCTTTTCCATTTTATTTCATATTTATTCCCTCCTTTGTGTCTGAGTTTTATACAGCCTCAGTCCCAAAAAGGATGGGATGTTATCTAAAATGTAAAAAAAGAACAGAATGCACTGATTTGTAAATGTCACAAATCAGTGTTTTGTTAATCATTGAACATATGAAATCATATTAAATATTAAAAAGGAGACATTTTGCTATTTTATGAAGAGTAGAAACAATTGAATTTGATGGCAGCAGCACATCTAAAAAAAGAATGGGCACAGAGCCATGTTTACCATGGTGTCCATCCTAAAGAGGCGACCCTTGTTTCCCTCCAGTCATGCTGCAGTGATCACGAGCCCTGTAGTCTGTTATGAAAAGAAAGAAAATTCCCACAGGAAACTAGTCACAGCAAGGTTCTTTTTTCAGAAGTTTGGTCATGATTTCTGTCAGAAGACACTGAGATGGTGATGTTCGCAAATGTGAATGTTTTTCTTTTGTTTTTTGTTTGTTTATTGGCTCTCTTTGCAGCACAAATATGCAGAAATACACAGAAAGCTGCAGTATTGCCTCAAATTAGGAAATACATATAGATAGAAAATTCTTTTATCAATTCTGTCAAACTACAACCCTGTACGGTAAATAATTCTGAGGAATCTACATCAGTATTCTTTGACCCAAGAAATAATTCTAAGAAAATTTCAAGTTTTTAAAATCTTAAGTCTTTATTGGAAACTTTAACAAACGTATTTTTCTCGGTTCGACTCCGCCCCCTTAGAATAAATTACATTTTTCTGCACTCCTGAATGCTTTAAAAAGACAAAAAACAGGTATTTAAGGGCTATAAAAAGTGGATTTTGCATGATATGTCCCCTTTAAATGTACAGTTTATTGTTATACTGTCAGAATTCTATTTTTACCAAATAGTGAAGCAAAAGGTCTAAAACATGATAAATTAAGCATTAAAGGGTCTGCTCAGCTTCTGTTTGAGCTTAACTAGGTCATTTAATTGAATGTCCTCTTCTACAAGAGTCGGATTGGAAACATTTTATTGACTAAACTGATAGATGATATTAATTTTGCACTTTTAGAGAGCTAGTATTGTTTTTTGTTTGCAGTTGATTTTTCTACTCAGAAATGATTAAACGGGTGTCAGTTGTTGAGTGGGACGGCTTTACAGGCATCTGCATTTCTGCAGCATCGTACAGTTTTGGATTTGTCAGAAATTGCCTGTTGTGATTGCCTCCTGTATTTTTGTTTACCGACCTGGTTCATTCCAGATCCAGGTCCACCGTGGGATATGTAGAATGACCGTATTCAGGCAGGAATAATTTGACTCCCTCTTGTTTTGTTTGAAAGTCTGACTTTGAGAACTTTGATTTTTATTGATGTCCAATAGAGAAAAAATATAAGCATGTAATTTGAGAGCTCTGCTTTGATCAATCTAAGGCAATAACACAATGCCAACATATTTACAATCAAAGCTAAAATGTCTCTGTTCTTGTGACTTTTGCTTTGGGGTTGTAGGGGCTATGTAATCTCTGCTTGTCATTAGTTACATAGTTTTTTCCTGTTGGAAATCACCTCACAGGATTCTTTAACGTTTTAAAAACCTGCCTCGGGTCAAGTATGAGCCTTTGTTGGCATGTCAAATTGCATTATAACCAATAAATTTTAACAGGTTTCATCAACTTCACTGATAGAATAACTTACTGCAGTCAGAGATGCTTGACCATTTTAACAGTCATCCAATACACTCATAACTTTTATTGAATAGTGAGAGATTTTACCTGTGTTGGCCCTGTGATGAACTGGTGACCTGTCCAGGGTTACCCTTCCTCTGGCCTGATAGCCGCTGGGATAAGGTCCAGCCCTTCCATGACCCTGAAACCCTTGATATTCATGTAGTTCTGAAGAAAATCTAAATGTGACAGTGGCGAAATTCAATATTTTTTTCATCTCTTTACATGTACCTCAAAAGCTGATCTGGAGAAAAATCCATCCCAGAGCTGTATAATTCTGTCACCCGATGAAGTAGTTATTTTCCTTCTAGGAAATCTGTTTAAATTTTGTGAGTGTAATTTTACAATTCAGCTGTCTCTGAGGTTGCCAATTTATGTTAATCTCCAGAAAAGAAACAATATCAGCCAGACAAGAATTTTGAAAGTTGCAAGATATAAAATGGAAACAAAATGAACATTTCTTTCAGCGTTAGACGCGACAGCCTTAACAGGATGAAACAGAAACGTGCAGGTGGAAAGGAGATCAGCACACTTGAAGAACTGAACATTGTGGCAGCATGCCTGCCGGGCTGTAAACCAAGCCTTGTGCTCAGCCAAGCTTGCAGTGCTGCCGTCCAGATTGAAGGTAATTTTGAGCCAGTGGACACGGAGGGAACAGAGGCGGAGCGTGTACACTGACCTCTCGTAAACCAATTATTCCCTCCGTGGTACTGATTGAGCTGGCGTTGTTAATTTATATGTCACGCTTTACTAGATTTATTATAAAGCACTTGTAGAAGCTGAGCTTTTTTTGTACTTCTTACTGGAACGTCTGATGTGCATGCGTTTTTTTGATTGACTGCAAACAATCCACGTGCATCCCAGTTGGTTAATGACTACTTGTCCTCCCTTAATGACAAATGTACATCACCATAAATCCTGAAAAAGTGTGGAATCAAGCTACAAATGAAACAATTACAAAAGCGCCAATAGAACAGGATGAACTTAAATCTTTTTCTTGTGGATACACACTTTTACTTTCTTTTGCTTCTGTACACTCTATGTAAACTCTTTCACCCAGTCCTGTTTCCTGTTACTCACAAAGTTTGTGTGTGTAACATGTTTCAAGTTTGTTTAAACATTTGCAAGGATTGCTCTGGAAAATTTCATGCAATGGAAAAAGTTAAATAACATAACTCTTTAACAAAACCCAGCCTTCTTTGCATTGGCATGCCAAGCACTTGTTTGCATGCAGTTCCTGTTTCCTTTTTGGCTTAAAGGAGACATTAAAATGAATTAAAATGCACATATCAGATAAGCCGTGTTTAATGTTTTATCCCACTTCAAATTCCACTAAATTATCTGACAAGTTCATTTTTAAAAACTGATGTCCAAGCTCCCATTTTAAGCTAGGCTGTGTTCAAGATTAAACACAGGCTAACTTGAGCTAACAATCATATAAATTATACTGTGAAAATACAAATAAATAAAGCAAATAAAACCGTATGGTTAAAATGAGACCTCTATAAGATACTTTCACTGATTTGGCTCAGTCGGTCTGCCTGTGTGGTAAGATGGATTATCTTACACTCTGATTCATCTGGTTCATTGACAAGCCAAAGCCCTGTGTTACTTATTAAAGGGACGGATCTTTTTCCTTTCTTTGCATCAACAGCAAACAGAGGAACACAATTGAACACTGAGACTGTCTAACTTCCTTGATTTGTGTGTAACTTGATAAGATGCCATTGTGTTGTAATTGATGTATTTTAGCTGTTTGTCTCTTAAGAAATGACTTCCTCACAAATTAAATTCAGGAAGTTGTACATTTTCTTTTATATTCTTATGGTCATCCGGTAGTCTAGCCATAATTACATCAAAGCAACAACATACAAAAAGCGGTAGCACCTTTCCAACGAACTTCATTTTGTAGACTTTTAATACATTTTCCAGTTAGACCTGTTCTATCAAAGTTCAGTGTCCTCCCAGAAAAAATATATTTTAATAAGTAAGATGAAGGTTTTTACAGACATGTGGAAAATACCCATGGAATTTTTGGCCTATCTGGGTACATCAGCATATTCTTTGACAGTCCAGATGTTTTTTTATGCATTCTCTTGGAAATAATGCTTTGATACTGAGTCAGCATAAAGGAAAGAGGCCCTCTGGGATACGTGGTAATCCATCCCCTGGTAATTCCTCTAATAAGTACATGTCAGCGTCAGAGAAAGGAAACATAATTTTTTCCTGGAGCATGTACATAATGATGAGATAATTGGTGCCTAAAGAAACAGGCAGCTGCACCACTGGACTGTTTAAGATCTCATGGAAACTATTCTAATTGGGTTTCTGATCATTTTTGTACAATAAAAACAAACAAAAAACTGAAATTATCTTTCCACTGTGTAATGTTGGATTCATGTCCCTGTGTTTAAATGTTGGTGATGTTTAGAGTAATTGTGTCTGGGGTACACATCATGCTCTTATTAATTCTTCTGTTCTCTGCGATACCATGAAACACACCAGCCAGCATACTTCTGTGCATAACAGCAGTGTTTGATCTTTCATCCTGAAACAGAGTTCTGATCAAATCTGTGTTATGGTTTAAATGTGAGTGAGTCTAATTTGTCATGATCCGACAGCCACCCACTCCACTCTGTGGTGGTCTTCTTAGGCTGGATGTACCCTAAGTTGGGATCATGGCGCCAGAGTGACAGCGTGAGACAAAAATCAATAAAAGAAGATCGTTAGAAGTTTGTAGGGTTCTCCATCTTTGGGAAAGCCAGCCAGCTGTTGACTGTGGTCAAAGTAAGGTTGGGTGATATGAACCAAAATACTCATCCTGGTAATTCTTGGCTGGATAGGATATGCAATATATTCTCATATACACTTCATTAAATGTCCAGTTTAAACTAATACTACAGATATGATTTAAGAAGCAGCTTGCTAAAAGACTGGGAATATTACAACCTTTCTGCTTTTCCTCTCCTATTCAACAAGATAACTTTGCAAAGGAAAAAAAATGAAATTATACAGCTAAACTAGATATATTAACGTGTAAATGGAAATATTGATTTAAAGAGACAATACTAAACTTTTGCTATGTCCCAGTGATGAGTGCCCTCTATCAATGGCCAATTCCACATCCATTATGCATCTTAACTGTACTCTGAGCTCTCACCAGAAAAAAACAGGTTTATCTTGACTCTTGTCTTATCTCTTCCTCTTACTCTTACTCTGGCTCTCCTTTGTTTCCTCTCTTCCTCCAATAACATCCTCTTAATGTTTTCCACTTGCTAGCATGTGGCGCATGTCCAGAGCAACTCCTGGAAGAAAAAGAGCATAGTGTGGTTTCTCAGCTGCAGAATGCTACTGGGCTCCAGAAATGCTCATAGTAGCTTTTAAACTCTAGTCTTTAGAGCCAAAACTTAAGGAATTGGCTGGGGTTCTCCATACCAGCAGGTCTCGAGCGACTTGGAGACTGGAAATCGCAAAGGAAGTAGAGGAGTTAGAGCTGTGCATTGAAGCTCTCCTTCAGCCTCCAGGTTAAGAGCGCACTACCAGCATTAAAAAGGTAACATGAGTAAAATCTAAAAAATGAAAATGATTTAACCATCAAGCAAAGCAGCAAATCTTCAGTTTCATTTTTTTTTAACTCAAGTTAAATCATGGTGTCCCTTTGATGTGTTGAATATTAATAAATTTAAGAATGAAAACTAATTGTGCTGAGTCCACCGATCCTCAGAAAACACTGTAAATCAGACTGATGCGCGTCTGCAGAAGGCTGCTTCATCCAGATGCTGCAGCCTGTTTGCACCTGCTTTTCTGAAGTGTTAGATAAAGGCGCAGAAATAGCAGCCATACTTTTAGTAAATCTCATTGTGCGTGCAAAGCTGATTTATTTGCATGGACTCCTCCCAGTATTTTTCTTGTTCTGACAGAAACGCCCAGAATACCTATTCATCCAAGGCAAACTTGCAAAACAGATTGTGTGAGGTATTTTGGCTGTGCAAGAGGTGCAATCCTTAGTGTGTCCTATTAGTGGATCATTTGTGTGTGTGATGTTTACTTTGACTTGTTTTAACACACGCATAACTTTGATTAATCCAACCCTTAGTGTATAGCATTGGTAGTGACATGACATGTACTTTGAGTGGTCAAATGGGGTTGGGCAGTATAACGAGATTTTCAAATATACCAAGACCTTGACTCGTGAAATATAGAATGAGGGAGTATCATTAATATGGAGTTTGCTTGTTTTTAGGCCTGGTTTACACAACTATGCTGCGACCAAATTTGCATTTGTCATCCCTTTGAAAGCATGAATACCTGCGTATATGTGACAACGATGTAGTACCATGCCAGGCCTATAGGTGGCAGCGAAATGTACGTTGCAACAATACTTTGCATGTTTACACGAGGTTCTACAATGTTCTTATTAAACTAGAAGACAACATTATTCCTTGTGATATTTCTGCTGAATGGTGAGCAAGTTTTGTTTTACCTGGAAACATGTAGCAGCAATAGAAGAACACAGAGGTCTGCCATGTTGTTGTTCTTAGTTTATTCATGTGACTGGAGAATACGCAGCCACAGTCACATTGTCGCTGTCAAGAGCTTCCACTTCGGGTTCATACAACTCCGCGCTACACTACGTTGTCAGAAAATTCCACTCTGGAGCCCGTTCTTAAAATGTGTGCCAGATTGCAATACAAACGTTGCATCTTGTTCTCTCATTGTTGTCGTGTAAACTAATCTTTAGTTAGAGGTATCTCTTTTTCGGCAATTTGCACAACTATATATTTGTTAATGGTCATTCAAAATTATTTTTTATTGTCATAAATCTACTTTAATTTCACTCAAATATATTAATGCACATGTGATTCTGATTCTTAATAAAAGTGCATTTAGCACTCAAGGTTGTACAGTTTTCATTTCACCAAAATGAAATTATATTGCGATATGTATCGTACAAGTACAAAACATTTCCCCCACAATTTACCTGCCTTCTTTCTCTAATACCTAACCAATCACAGAGAGAGTAGAGCTTTCTGTCTTAACTACTAAACTTTACATTATAAAGAAAAGTACCAGTTCAAAGTCTGACCAAGGGCAGAGCAGCTGTTACAGCTTCCTGAATTTAAGCCGGTTAATGGATACTCATAGGTTTCCTTTTGAAATCAGACTGGTCCCGAGAATTTAGCTTTTTTTTAACCTGGGGTCTGTTTCCATCTTTCCTTTCGTACATGTGGTTGATGGAGAAAGGAATTTTCATGATAGCTCCTGTATTTAGCCTAGTAGGCAGCTGGTTGCAGAACAACGTACTAGAGAGGAGAAATGAACAAAAGTTTCTTTTAGGGATGCACGATATTGGAATTTTGGCCGATATCCGATATGCCGATATTTTAAAACTCATTTGGCCGATAACCGATATCGATACCGATATTCAAACTGAAAAAATAATTATGTAATATTCATCTATTATTCTAAATTATTAAACTGCTTTTTTTTTTTTTTTGAAGTATAAACAACATTGCGCCCCATGCATCTGTTTTAGAGGATAATTGCACTGGTGGGAAAATTTAAGTGTTTAGTTAGTTCATGTTATTATCTGACGTTCTCTGGCAGCATCATCACCCCTAATAATATGGCATGTAAGCTACTGGTTAAGAAATGAATGAGGGGGAGGGAGAAAAAGGTTGTGCACAGTTGGTTATGATATCTTATCCGTGTACACGTGTAGCTGTTGACAACCCTAATAACAAGTAAAATTTAATGACAATTATTTAAACAAAACTATTTGGATATGTGCACTCTATCCTGGAATAACAGGGCATATTTGGTTATTTACACAAATGACAGTGTATAACCTGTTCATATACGGTCTTATGACGTTTCAATGCCCGCAGGAAAAACAGAGAAAGAAGGGGGAAAAAACCTCTCTGTCACATCACCAAACATCGCGGACTGATTATCGGTCTGATGATCGGTTAAATATCGGCAAGAAGGCCGATATCCGATACTCAGTTTAAATGGCGATATAAGCTGATACCGATACTTGTTCGATTATATCGTGCATCCCTAGTTTCATTATTACCTGCCGATTGCTATGTTTTGGTGTCTGTGTTTAAATCTTGCACCAGTGTTTGAGGGATAATCCCGTGATATCTCCCGGGAGAACTCATGGGGCATGTAAAATGTTTTACACTTGTAAAAATAACTACATCCACAATATTTTCACTGTTGCAGAATTAATCCTTTATTTGTAGATTTGATTTATCTGTGCTTGTTACACATACAAATATAAAACACTCTGGGTCATGCAGGTTTTATTTGGCATGCTGTGAAATGGATACATGGTATGTTGTTGGTTTACTTGTGTATAGCGCTTACATCCCTGAAAGGTGATCTATATCAGTAAACATACATGTGTGTTCAAGCAACGCAATTTCCTCCTGTCTTGTAATGCGCGTGTATGTGTTAACAGCCATGTTTTGAACCAGCTGCTTGGAGCTTCTTTGTTTTTTTTTATTTTAATTTTTTGCTCAAAATGAGTGTATTTGATAATTGAGATTTGTACATATAACTAATGCTGAAATACAAGCTCCTTTAATCACAAGAGGATTGTGCCCAGATTCCAGTCATGTTCCAGATGATGAACATTTAACCAATCACCCTTTTTCTGTGCAAATATTCACCAATATTCACTGTTAGATGATTGACAATGGATGATCTATTGATGAACCAGTAACACAAAAGCTTGACGTATCAAGTGGATCTACATATTTCCTCGTTGCCCGACAGAGGCCAAGCTGCAGCAGGGAGGCTTGTCCAGTTACTTTGAGCTGATGTAGGATTACCAATGGTTAAGAAGACAGTGGACCTATCCAAATGTGCTACTGTGAGTCATTCTGCCTTTATCTATTTACTATTATTGATGCGTGAATAATTCATGTCATCC
>JBBDHI010000016.1:376732-399055 GCA_037177115.1 Craterocephalus stercusmuscarum
TCATGGTTAAACAATACATTTAAGGTGTTTCTTGTATTAGATGTAAATGGGTTCACTGCCCCATAAGGTATGATTAATTAAAATCTTTAAACATATAATTGTCATTACACATCAGCTGTGAAAGTAATGGGACTTAAAAAACATTGACGAATCATTTTTTCAGTCACTTCGGTTTTATTTGTCTGTCGGAACGTCAATCACTCTTTGGACATGCTATAAATACTGTGCACGCTAATAATCACTCTGCTAGCAGTTAGCAACGTCTGATGGCAGAGCTAAATGCCTCTAAAGGCAGCGGTGGCAAAAGAAAGTTTTGACAAGGCCTCTTATGGAAGCAGAGACTCAGCTGGTTGCTAAGATCAGCGAGGGACAAAAACTGCAGCAGAAAAACACATTTGTCTGAAATGGAAACTCAATCCATGGTGGTCTGACAGAAACTCCATCTAGAGAGGAAGGTTTACACTCTCAGACAAATACAAGTCATTTATGGGGGTGTGTGTTTCGCCCTTTAAGTCTTGCTACTTATTTTGTTTTTGAATTTGACTTTTATTTGTATGTCAAAAACATTTTTTTTAATTGAAGCAATATGTGGAATATCAGTCCAAAATGTTTTCTGATGCTTCACACTAAACTGAGAAAGTTTGGAACAGTTAATAATACCACCGAAGTTTGCGTCATTTATTTCCTGTTTTTAGCAGATTTAATGACTAGATTTAAACTGATCTATTTATGCGGTTAAGCTGCTTAAAATTCACTGCTTTCAAGTAGTTCCTGCACCCACCCCCCCAAAAAAAGAAGCTTCATATCTTCCACACTAAAATCATTTTAAATTAACTTGGAAATTGTGAAATCTTTTATAGCAACTAAAGCAGCATAAAAGTGGGAAGCTGACCTTCAGGCCGCGCAGCACGCGGTCATTCATCACTTCGATGAACTCCTTGTGGCTCAGGCAGTTGTCTCCATCCATGTCAAAGAGTTTGAACACCGTGTCCAAGACGTTCTCCGACAGTTCGTGGCCCGTGGCGATCTTCACAGCTCGCTTGAACTGGGCTGCAATGATACAAAAAAGGGAGGTTACGTGGAATATAACCAGAGGAGAAATATGTTGGGTGTAACCAGCAGAGAGGAGTTACCCAGCCCCACAGGACGGTTGGCCTCGCTGATCATCTTCATGGAAAAGGCAAAATCCTCCAGGTTGTTTGTGAACAGACAGAAGGCTTTGAACTCGTCAAAGGTGATGCTCTAGGAAGGAAAAAATCCTGATTAGGATTAAATTTGATACTGAAAGGCAGGGACGGCTGGCCATCTGTCAAACTGGGCATTTTCCCTGTTATTTATTGGGCTGACTGGTCCATAAGATCAGCAGGTTGTCCAACAAACACTGGACAGGACTGTCTCTCTCTCTGCTGAGGCCCCGGGCCCTGAGTAATTCATTTATCCAACCAGACAGCACAGAACTTTCTCTGATCACCGGCTCATGAAACATATTGATCTGTAACCCAGTCGATTCCTAAACAACCCCCGGCTGAGCCAATCAGATACTTTTAAACCTTTTGGGTCCGTCCCAGTGGCTGCAGCTACCTGCCAGAACCGAGCAGATGCAGAGAAACGGCACGACTGATGTTTCCCTCAGCAGAACCACCAGCTGCCGCTGATGATGATGATCGAAGCTGCACCGCTTTCACATCACTGATGTACTCAAGATCCATTAAACCCAGTACATCTGACTCAGAGGACCAGTTAGCAGTGAAAAGTTGACAAAGTTGAACTGACAAAAATACGTCAATAAAACAGCTTTTTCTTCACTAAGTTAATTTGTGTCCTTACATTTATTAACTTTTCACTGGTTAACTGGATGTTTTCACTGGTTAACTGGATGTTTTCACTGGTTAACTGGTTAAACAGAAATAAAATAGTTCATTTGTTTACATGTTACACTGATGCAGCTGTTTGCTTTTTTAAAACTGGAAAATCCAATAAATCTGGACCTGACTGAATCACCAGGTAAAATTATTCATAACATAATAGTATAAGTGTAGTTGTAAAGATTTTTGTGTTCACCATCGCGTATGAACCACTTTTAACTTTTTGTCCCAGTCCACCCCGGCCTGACAGGAGGAGGAAGAGATGGAGGGAGAATCCAAGTACCTGACCAGCCGGGATCTTCTTCCTCATGTTCTCCCAGTAGGCCTCGTTGTCTTCTTCGTTGGTGTAGTGTAGCAGCCACTCTGCAAAGTCTTCTCTTCGCATGGTGTCCATCCCTTTGGAGAACTGCAGGAACTCCATCTCCTGGACCTCAGCCTGCAGGTCCTCCATGAACCTGAACAGCAGACGCTGATTACTAAATCAGGCATGCTCTGAAATCATTTATCTTCTGTACGGCTTAATCCAATTCAGCCCATCCCAACAATTAGGAGGCAAGAAGCAGGAATGAATATGTCACCAGGCTACTGCAGGGCGGTACCAGTTAGCAGGACAATTATGGAAAAAATAATAATCACAATTATTTAGATTCTTATTGAAATCGCGATTAATGTATCCGATTATTCATTGATTAAAAAAAAAGTGTTTATTGAAGCACCAAAACTCAACCCCAAATATAACTTTTTAAAAAAAACAACTGGAAATAAATTAGAAACAAGTAAAGGAGTAAAAAAATCATACATCAAAATAATAATAGCAATAAAAAAATGAATACCCAGTCTATATGCATTCCTGTTACATATGTGTCATTAATCATTTTTCTTCAATTACAGTTTTTTTCTGATTGTGAGAAGGTATTATTTTAATCACTTTTAAAAAAAAAGTTTCCAGCCCTAGTACCAGTACATTAGTACACTTTCCCATTCATTCTAATGGGTGACTGTTTCCAAACTTGTAACTAGTAGTGTAGATGTTTACTGGGTGTCATCTATTGAAAACTAATAAAAACACAATTAAAAGTAAAGAGAAAGAGACGCTGGTGCTGGGACTCCTACAGGCTCCAGGTGACGCATCAGCTGTGTTTACCTGAGAAACTCCTGATACTGCAACTTGTTGTGTCCTTTCTTCCCGAAGAAATACGCCTGTAGCGATGTGTTCACACCTTCTCCTTCATCTGGCGTCTGATCATCCAGGCCAAACAAAAATGCTGCGGTTAGTATTCAGAGTAGGGGCGCGACATACACCGAGACCACCGTAAAACAAAAACAAAGTGAAAACCCACCTCTACAATGTCCTTAGCAAGTCTCATCTTACTTTTGCCAATGATTTTCTTGAGCTGAGGCAGGGGAAATAGAGTTATTGAAGTACTATAGGAGAAAATGTTATTTTTCACAAGTTTATAAAAACAATCATAACAAAACATAAGTGGTAGCCTCTCTGGTTCATGCGCCACCTCTCCATCAAGTTTAATTAAACTTGTTTCAGTGGTTTTGTTGAACATCTTGCTAATAAATAGTCAAACAACCATCACCGTATCGCTACTTCTGCTCCCGTCTTAGTGGGAAAAACTAGACTCCATTTCTTTTGTTTCAGTTGTAGAATCAGAATATGTGAAAAATTTGTGACACCCCTCTTCTGGCTATTGCTCGCTTTAATTTTCTTATTTATCTTAGACACAATCTATATTCTCTCATGTTTAATATTAGGAAAAAATAAACCGTGGCTTTTGTTAATTTTGTTAATTAATCTTTATTTTTTGTTATGAATTTAATATTTCATCATGCTTATTTCAGTGTTTAGTCTCTTTCCAGGATTTATTCTATTTTATGTAACTGTAGATAAATTCAGGTATTCGGGGGTTAAATTTTCCCTCCATATAAAACCCAAACACCAGCGCAGCACTTAATCATCGCACACTGAGACGGGAGCAGACGGGAATCTTTTACTTCTTACTAAATATCTAAAGCTTGTGCACCAAGTCGAGACATGAAAATGCGACACAAGGTGCAAAACGTGCCAACATGCAGGCTACAGGCAGGAAACCAGTCGAGCTCTGAGCTCAGCTGCCCTCTCCCAACATCGGGGAGGAGGAGGAGTCTGGTTGGAACGGACACAAAAATCTCAGGCGTCTTTAAACAAACAGACTAAACTGAAGGGCTGATTCAGGCAAGCACGCAACAGATGAAAAGCAGAGTCGAGCGGCCGCGGTGCAGCTCTCCCTCACCTTCACATGGAGCCTCGGTTCATACTTACCACTGCAGCAACACCAGCAGCGGGCGCGACAGCATTAAAGGTGATGATATTATGACATTTGAGTGCGCGCAGACATGTAAACAAACAGTTGTGGATTATGTGTGCTCCCATGATTTTAAGTGAAACAGTCAACTCTAAGTTCTCACCTTAAGAAACTCCTTTTTGTCCACTTGCTCATTGCCGTCAACGTCAAGCATTTTGAAGGCTATTTGAAATCCCGTACGCGGCTCTGCAACAGTACAGTCATTTCAACAATCTTCACAGACTATAGAAAGATGGAGCAAATATAGTCTGATAGACTTTTCAAGGCCTAATATCGCTAAGATTACAGAAAAAAGGCAGCTAATGGGACTCAAAGAACAACTTACTGGTCAGTATGGTCAGCAAGAACAGATACTCTGTGTAGGAAATCAACCCTGCAGGACACAAAGAAGTATTTTAAAGTTTGCTTTAGACTTCAGGTAAGAACAAACATATGGGCTGCAGATGAAAAGCAGCTTTCTGCAAAGACGGAGATGTGAGCTCACCGTTGTCTCCCAAGTTTCTGAACAGCTCAGAACCGGGCCGAGCTTTAGAGGCAGCGGTCAGCATTTTGTTCACTTCCTGTATGAGAGAAGGAACATGGAGCTGAGCTGATATAATACAGGAGATGTTTGCACACTGTGAGCGTCGACACACACCTGAGTGGTTAAAATTCTCTTCTTTAGCTTTCCTAAAAGAGACAGGAAGGAGATACAAGCATCAATAACACAACTATGTTTATAACTGCAAAAAATAAATACAATCTAAAGAAAACCTGACTTGATGACTAGCGTTGTCTGGTTTATATTGCTCGGGTTGGTTAAGCCAGAAACCTGAAGAAACCCTGCACATATTTAGCCCTGTGCATTGAAACGAGGCAAATCCAACCTCAGATGAACAACACATGATAAAACACATTTTGTAGTTACCCATTTAGCTAAAATCAAGTTAAAAAGAAGTAACTGTTGCTGCCCATCAAATTATCTAGTTAAAGTTACATGTCATGTCCAAACCATACAGTCCCTCATCCTACAGAGATGAAGCGGAAAACAATGCAAACAGCAACCAATCTTCACTATAGTGCTTCTTTTTTTTTTTTACTTCAACCTGAGGTCAGTCAGACCGAGAAACGCTCAGATACTGTAAAATACTAAAGAGCTGCACCTCATTCTCTGCCAGCCTCAGTGAGCATGTCAAATGTGAAAGTCCATGACAATAAAACTATAGAAGAAAGCTGAACAGCATCTGAAGCATCTGCTGAAGGAATAGGATTTTAGTTTGCAATGCTGCTTTTAAACAAACCAAAAGACTTCTGGGATGAAAGCTGAAACACAGCATAACGGAGCAAACACCTGACACAGAGAGGGCTGATGGTTTGTTCTGCAGCTACAGGACCTGGACACCTTGCACATGCAAAGATTTGTATCCAGCTTCTGATAAAACCAACAGATCAAGCCAAAAATCTTGGTGTCATCTTTGACTAAGCTGTAACCAAATGAGCCCTTTATCACCTGAAGAATAAATTAAATGTTCTATGCAAATGAACCTGCCTTGCCTTGCAATGACGGAGTGGAGCAATGACTCCTCTGTATCCCAAAACATTCAAGGTAAATGTAAGCTTGTGTGACACCTAAAGCTGGACTGAAATTGCTTAAAATATCAATTTTATCCATATGGACAAAAATGATATCAGATATCATTGTAAATCTTGGTATCGGTAAAATTTCGATATATCGCCCACCCATACAAGAATGTAAAGAAAAATAGATCAAAATTCCTCCGCAATGATGTAAGAGATTGAGTCATTTGTTGTTGATTAGTTTCACTTTATAGATCAGATCATTTTTATCATGTAAGTAATGTGAAATCTTGCAATTAAATAGGGCTGGGTATCACCACTGAATCGAATCGATACAAATTTATTAAATCCAATTTAATTTGATTTATTTAAAAATATTTGTGCAGCAACACCATTTTTTAAAAAATATTTGTTCTGGGAGTAATCAGAGTACTGTGGTTGTCTGATATGACACGTCTCGATGCTTTTCTGAGATAATATTCAAAAGATTGTTACCCACATTTACCATTATTGGGTACAGTATTAACACAGTGACAAGTCTGTTGAGCATGGGGAAGCCCACGGTCTCAGCTTGAGCTGCTAATGTCAGAGGCGTTAGGCTGCTAAATAGTTTGTAGGTGAATGCGATCCACTGTAGAATGAAAAAAATCCAACTTTGCCATTATCTCGGCGTGAGAAGATGATTTTGTGCATATAGCTGCCTTGAAAGTCCACCAAAAACTATTTACCATCCTTTATAAATTCTTATAATTTTAGTAGCATTTAGGATTATCTAACCACAACCGTAAAATAAGACACAAGTCCATCCTTTGTATAATTATGCATCCTCTATTAAGATTTATACTAAATGTAGAAAAGTGAAATCTAAAATATTAAACATAGACATCTCAAAACAGTTACTCCCAATCTTTAAGTCTTATTGACTACTCTGTGAAATCACAATTTAGATTGTCCGAAGGGTGCATGTGGAGACTCCAGCCCATGTGTGCAGTTTACTTGTGTACAGTGTACTTGTATTGCTTACGGTCCACTCTCTCCAGCATCACTGAGAACAGGAAGTCTCTTGGGGTCATATAGGGCTCCATTTCATACACCACTGAGGCAAACTGGGTGAAACGCATCTTTCTGGCAGAAAATACAGGAGCAGCACTTTCCTGTAACAGCACAAGGGACATATATATATAACAATATATATATAACAATATTGTGAACTAGAAACTCATCTATTTTCTCACTGTTAATTTACTCAAAAACAATGTGGATGGTTACTGGACTTTTTTCCCTAAACTGGTTACGGGATGACTACTTGACTTGGATGGAGTTGGTATAATATAGTCAAAATTAGAACCAAAGTACATCATGATTAATAACAGGCCCACACATGCGTGGAGAAAAAGTGAAGATAAGAAGAGAGGCTATTTGTTTAACATTGTCAGAGAGTAGCCGCTAGAGGGCGTTGGTTGAAGTGTTTACTCCCTCTTTGTAAATATCACAATAATATTAACTTCTGCTTTTATGTAGCAGTCCGTTTCTTTAATTTAATGGCAAAAACAACTAAAACTATAACAGCAAAGCTTGTTTTGGGTTAATTTCGATAATTAAAACTTTACGAACTGTGTACTCACTTTTTCTTCCTCGGCATAAACAGCGAAGGGCAAAGTCCTTTTGGTAGCATGATACTGGTAGTAACAAATGGCCCCAGTCCCAATGACAGACCCCAAAATACCAGGGCCGACGGCACGACGCACTGTGACACTTTTCAGAGTCCGAGAGCTCCTCAAAAAACTCCTGAAAACAGCGGCGAACTTGCCCCGGTTGGCCATTTTGAGGAAGCTTACTCGCTAGCTTGTTGCGCAAAGGCGACGGCGGCTTCCGTAGATCCGGAAGTGGCTCGTCAACAACCAATTACAGCACAGTATCCCGCCTACTTTGTTCCCATGACCAATCACAAATTAGCTCATCTCTCACAGCAGATCATAACCAGAACCATTGTACATCGATGGATCTGATCCCAACAGGCCAACAACAGGCTGGACCGTTTCAATGGAAGGCCATTGAATTAATGAACAAATACAGATTTGTGAAAATTATAAAATGAAATGGAGGGCCACTGAAACAACACAAGAAGTAAGCTCATAAACTGAGACATATCACTCAGATATAATTCCATACAGTATAGCCTACAATGATGCAAGGCACTTTTGCAGACATATTTTAAGTTAAAATTTCTATGATTTGAAAAATAGTTTTTTTCTTAAAAGAATTGGTTGACGTTTATTTAAAAATGATAATGTACTGGATGCATAATGTGTCCCACAAAAACCTGCTTTCTGACTGTTGGCTTCAGGTTTTGCCATCAGTCATGTAAGCTGCATATGATGAGACTCTGGCTGTTTTCATATAAGAACACAATTTCATATCCGTTTGTAAGTGCAACTTGCTGTTAGCACAGTTTATAAATGTTTATGATTTTAATGTTTATGGACATTACTTTTATTCTTTTAATGTCTCTTCAAAAATATACTGATAACCTTTGATCTTTTTTCAGATTTTTGATTGCCACGAATATCCCTCTTCCATGACATGAGAACTGGGTACCTGGAAGAGTGATGTAGCTCTAGATGAGCTGTAGAGGCCGGGATTGTGTGAGGATGATAACAGATTGTGACTCTCCATGCAGTCTTCTATACTGTATGTCTCCTTGTGCAGCAAGCTGCCAGAACCCCACCATATAAAACTGAAAGACGGACAGTGACAGAGTGCTGAGACACAGCTTGAAAGAGACCAGAACTGTGTTAGTCTTATAATTTAATTGTTTGTTTTTCTAGTCTTTCTTGATTTATCCTCCCTCCCAGATAACAAACATTAGTACCAGTCTGTGCTACTTTGGGCACTTATGTCTCAGTACTGGCACTGATAGATATAATGTGGGCCAGACGTGGCCTTCAGGTTATGAAATTCTGAAATGGCCCAAGTGTTTCGAAAGGCTGATGGTTTATGGAGAGTGTTGTGTGAGCCATTCCTGGCTCTAACAGTAAAAGAAAAAATAGAATCGCACATCATATGTTGATCATAAGAAAACTGCTCATGTAGGCCATTTTTGGGAAAACAATCGATGCTATCATTGGTCTCTCATTCCAGTGTTTGGTATCATTAAACATAATTTTGTTTCTTTATATAATATAACCCACACACCATCAGGTCTTTGGGGTTTAATTTCATTTTGTGTCTTGTTTAATATTCAATTTTAGCCTTTTAATTATCTTCTATGTTATGAAAAACTTTAAAGAACTGTGAACAAAACATAAACAATATCAGTTCTACATTTCACTGCACCACAAATTTGCACCCCAAAACAGAAATACACTAGAAATACACTAATTAAAATGATAAAAATCAACCTTATAAATCAAACAAGTAAAACCCGATATGTAGAAAAATACAAGCAATTTACATTTTAAAAATAAATATTTGAAAATAAGATAAATATATGACAAGGTGATAAGGCAATCCTTATGTCTACATTTATAATTTTATTAAGTTTGCACGTTTGCAAATATGTTTGCAAGTATGCGGTTTCTTTTTCTTTTCACACATTCATTTTAATTATTATTTATTCTTTTATTTGATGCTATTAATATTCCATACCCACAGCTTTACATGTTATTTTAAGGCTTATATATTATTAATGAGAATTGTGTTCTTACTATATTTTCCCAGAGGGGATGCTTGCCATCAGGCAAACCAGGCGAATGAGTAGGACCCCGTGCCAGAAGGGGGAGCAGCTCAGTCTGTCCTCCTGATGACCACCAGGATGTCAGGAGGATGAAAATAAAAACAAATACTTCATATCAGCTGTTACCAGGTAAGTACACTACAAAACTAAAAATGTTAAATTATAGAATTCATTGGCCAAAAACCTGATTATGTACAAAGGTTTATGGATGGACTTTATTGTGTTTGTGCAAGTCATGTTTATGTTCTAATTTCTACATGTGTCCAGCCGGGTTTATTCTGAAAACATTATTTATTATTTATTTATTATTTATCTTAGCTTATCTTAGCTGTAAACGTCATCCTGAAGGGTCATAATGCAGGTTTCAGCACATAGTTTTAGCTTCTGTGATGGAACTACAGTATATTAAATCATGTTGCCCCTGTTTAACTAAATGAAAATAATAAATAATGAAGGAGAAGTAGAAGAAGTTAGAGCCATAAAAGAACATTCGAAAGCTGCAATTGAAGAATGCTGTGACAACACATTTAAAGATAATGTTAACATATTATTGTCATAATGTATACAAAGTCACAGTAAAGGTTGGAGGTGCCCTGATGAAATTTAGCTTGGGGCCTTTAAGAGATCCTAGAGTTGCCTCTGCATGTCCCAACATTTTGTTAATCTGTAAGTGGTACGTTAAGGAAGAATTTCTTCCTTTAGTACTTAAACATTGGAATAGACCTTTGAATAGAATACTATTGCTGTGGTCAATTGCTTTAGCAAGACTAATTTTAGAAAGACAGATATGAGGGGACATGTCTAATGTGTAGGAAAAAATCTTGAAAAAAGACTACAACGAGATTCAGAGCTGGGATCCATGTCAAACCTGCTGATACCCTACTCTTCTCATGCTGCATGCCTTTTTCCTCTCTTTTCTGTTGCGTCATCCTTCCATATGTGTCATACTGTATGTCACAGGAACTTCCACTTCAGTGCTTGGTGTCCGAGGACGGATCTCCGTGAGGCGGGTTTCTGCAGGCTCAGCTGCCGGCCGAGAGCGCTTGTAAAGAGATGAGAAAAGAGCAGCGAAAATCAAGCTTCAAATTCATTGAGTCATTCTGAAGCCCGAGTGTCATTTCCGTTTAATTCTGCAGAGCGAAGTATGTTCTCCTGTCACATGAAACTACCTCAGACTATCCCTCAGGCTTTAATAACATTCTGTTACATTTTTTCCCCATTTGCGTGACCTGAGAGATATCTGCGGTATCTTGTAAAATAACAACCCAGTGCACCAAATTCACACTGAAAAGGTGTTTCGGAGCAAAGTCTGCTTGTTTAGGATGGCTTAGAATAAGACTCCTTAATGATTTGGTAGAATTTTTAGAATGACAGACAAGCTAATCTTGCAATGATAAAGAGCTACAAATCTGCAGCCCAGAGAGCGGAAAAAAAGACAATGGAATAATGAAGGGATGAACAGATTTTATGAGACAATCCCATATTGTATATTTCCATAGACAGATATTGGCAGATGTTATCCAGTTCCAAAAAACAAACCATAAAAATGTACATTCTTAAAACATACATTGAGTTGTGCAGACTTTGTGCAGTACTTGGGTGTTTTGGTTCAGCAGAACAGACCTGCATCACCACTGCACTTTCACACAGCAGGAGGAGGAGGGGGGGCTGTACTTTAGTGCAAAACAAAACAAACAAAATAAAAATGGCATGAACCTTCATTTTTATTCACATAAATTATTGACACATCCACTCCCTTTTTAGGCCAGACAGCACGGTTTGCAGTCTGGATGAAAGATTAGCTTTTTTTTTTTTTTTTCCATATCTCTTTTTGTGGCTGTAATAAAAGACACAAATACAGCATCATATCCGTGCCGTTCGGGGGTGGGGGTCTGGTTACCGTACATACAGAAGCAAACAGCACAGATCTGAGCACAGTCAGGACAATACCAGCCCTTTGCTTGAGTTCGAGCAGAGATTCAGTCGTGCAGAAAGCCAGCACTACAGGAGGGCGGTGCCCACTCTCTCTCCTGGGGCTAGGGGGTGGGGTGGGGGGTCTTAATGTACAAAAATGCTTCTATGAGAAGATATTGTCAACATTTAGATTAGTTTTCTGCCACATATTGTTTGTTTATTAGTATTACATCAAATGTCCAACCTCCATAAGGGTTGTGAGGGTCCACACTAAGCTGAACATGTGCTAATCAGTGCTGCAGCCTCGTCATCACGAAGCTAATTGCTAGTTAGATGAGCGTGCAACCGAGTGCAGACCCACTCATCTTGCACATGAAATAAACGTGAGGAGCAAAGTTTCCGCTACATGTGAGTGCGCGTGAGACCTGCAACGTGTGTCCACATCAATTCCACGTCAAGTTTGCGTCAGCAAGTTTGGAGGTTTATTTAATGTCATAGCAGCAAGTTGTAATGTAAAGTAACAAAGACATACACACTTGTAAGACCATCAATGAATGAAACAAAGTTTGCACAATATTTTTGTCTTCATTCACGGTTTATGCTGCCTATCTATTTGGCTGTTTACATTATAACATAGTGGAAAATATCCCCTGTGTGTTTCATAAAAGTGATGGGAAGCAAACATTTTCCAATGCACATGGTGATGCGGCTAAATATCTGCCATGAATCAGGACAATTACAGTCACAGGAAAAATACCGTAGTTCCCTAATCCAATGAAAAAATATGTATTGCAATGACAGGCTCACTGTCACACAAGTGTCAGTTCAGATGAAATGACCAGTAGTTTTCCCTCCTGAAGCGCTTTTCCCCCCCAGCAAACTGCATGACATGGCACTTATGTAAAAACAAAAAGTGACTGACAAATAAAAGCATTCACATTGAGACAGCTTCTCATCCCACTAATCTGAAGGCTGTAGACAGAAACAGCACTCTGTCCCCACAATCCTCAAGTCAGTGATCTCATTTAGTGCGTTTGGCTTTTCTTTTTTTTCTAATTAGAAAGGAAGACTGTAAAGAAGTCATTTTTACACAGGTGAGATGCAACATGACACAATAAGAAATGGAACAACAGGTGCCTCTGATTCACCACATGGATGCACAGATGTTCCTTTTTTATTATCATTATTAGTACTGTGGCAAAGTGGCCACATTTTTATGACATTACAGAAGTTTCATGTGTAGTCGCATGTGTAAAAAAACACAAAAAAAACTGGATCACAAACAATAAGCAGAACAATGCCTGTTCATCTCTGATTACAGCATACTATACCGTAGTTTAGTCTCCAGTTATTTGGTTATCCGGAGCAGCATGGAGTGCACTGCTCAGGTTGATTTTGTCATGTCTGCATAAATTTAGCACACTTTTCACAGACGCACTGACTACTCTTATTGGGGCTGTGGGACAAGTCCTGAATCTGAATAAATATAGGCATATAAAAATACAACAAGCATACCTACAGTATGTCCTGCTGCTCTTCCCTGGTAAAAGGTGTTTAATATAACTGGATACTGGTGTCCTTATATACACACACTATAGTAATTAATAGTGACTCCTAATTTGCATATTTTTCATTTAAATGTAATAAACATCAATATATCTGAGTGAAGACGGTTTTTATTTGTGGCTTGATACAAACGTTTAGCTTTTACCCATTTTAGTTCAGAGTACTGTTTTTATTAGAGCACAGGATTTATTGGTATACATACAAAGATAGGTATATACAATTCATGACTTGGGTCGTGACAATTTTACAGCTGACTTGCCTTCGGTGGAGAGGCTCCAATCGGTTCGAGAGGTTTAACTCTCCGAGAGCGGCTTCGAGGAGGGTATTTTTTACAATTTAGGGCACCACAAACCTGGTGGTGATTGAACATTTCACAGCTGAAATCAGTACATTCGGTGGAAAATAAATGGCGCAAATGCAATACAAACAGCAGAAGGGCCGTTTGGCTTTGTAACTCCTGTTCCAGATAAAGAAGGAATCGCTTTTTACGACCAGCCCCTTCTTTTCATGCTTAACGTGAAGATACGGCGACCCTGCTTTGTCAACTTGCCTAACCCCCAAACCCCCCTTTGGATTTTTTTTTTTTTTACCTTCGGAGGTGGATTGTGATAGCAAAACACACCCCCGTTCCCACCCCTGCTCACATTAGATTATTGGAATTCCTATACTGCCCAAACGTATGTCAAGAACAGAAAAATAAAGGCAAGTTTAACAGGTGCACTAATAGACTATTTCATGCAATGTTTGGATTTTTGTCATGTATACAAAGGCATTGTGTCACATAGGCTTGGTGTTACGAGTATGTCGTCACTTCGAACACAACTTGGCTTGTTGGGTTGGAACCTGATGGAAAGCTCTTTTTTCTTGACATGGATCATCATGGACAAATAATAATCATAATATTAATAATGATAATAATAATACCTGAAAAGAAAGTGTAGAAATGTTTATTCATTGACACCACTGAAGTTAGGTGGTAACAACAGCATTCCATTATATTAACATGATTCAAAGCTAGCCATGTGATGGGATTAAATGTCATTATGATTACTATACAGATGTGTCGAGTGTCTAAGGTGCACAACTGCCTGGAGTAAGCTCAAGTGGATGTGACAAATCATAGAGTTTACATCTGCTTCTTACATTACTTTTTGTTTCCTTTTCCCCCTTTCTCTCTCTAACAAAGAGAAAAAAATAAAAAAGTATATTGCTTCAAAAAACTTTTTTTTTCTCCTTTTTTTTTCTTTTTCTTTTTTAATATTGTGAAACATTTCATTCACCACTTCTTGGGTTTGTCTTGATAAGACAGAGCATTACATTTTCAAAGATACATACAGAAAGATGCTGTGAGTCCAAGAGATTAAACGATCAACAATGAAACGTGACAGTGACTAATTCCTGGGACCATTTGTTCGGATTCTGGCTCTGTCTGTCTGTCTGTCTGTCTGTCCATCCGTAGGGGCCAACCTCCGTGTCAACCAGCAGGTGGCACAATGCAAGCACTGATGTATTGGCTGGGTGAAGGGGAGGGGCTGAGAGATTAGTCCGTCACAGTTACAAGAGTCGGCCCAAGGACCGTGGCCTCGGTGTGTTCAGCTTCTGTGACTGAGTTTCTGCAAACATGCTCTCCATCCATCCCTCCCACCCACTGCCTCTTATGCTTATTGTCAGTGAATAACATTAAAACACAAGGGGACTCCTCATTTGCTCTTTCCAGATGTGCTGGAGCCCCCCGCCCCGCCCTCCAACTTGTCAGCGATTTCGGACGTGTCTAACTTCTCGGAGCCGTCGCCTTTCTCTGACCTCTCCTTCTCGGACCGCTCCTCCCCCTCCACCAGCTCGGACCTCTCTGACCTGGCATCGGCGTCCCCCTCCGACTTCTCCTTCCTCTCCGAGCGGTCGGGGTCCATGGATGAGGTGCCTGGCTTGTCCCACGTGGCCATGGCTTCATGCTCGCTTATAGAGTTGGCGATATTTGAAGTCCAAGCCTTCAAGTCTTCCTACAGAGGTCAGCACGAGACACACAGCTTATTTAGAGAAACTTCTTAGGATGCAATAGCTGTCTTTTATAGTCAGGTTTGTAACTAGCTTGTTATCATTACATCCAAGTGAGCAGCTGAGTCCAGAACCTCCTCAGCCACTGAATGTGATCAAGGGATCCATATCGCTCATCCCTACACTCAGGTCCTCATGAGAAGGTGGATCATTGTCAGCTGGATTGCTATTATATATCTTATTGTAAAGAAAAATCTACGATCTACGTCCTGACATTTTAGATTTGATTTTACATCAAAACCTTTTTGGTTTTGCTTTCATACTGTTAGGAATATAAAAAGACAACTTGGACATTCATATTTTCTTCTTCATGGTGTGTGCAGCTGCCCTCTTGGCCAGATCACCCTTGCAAAAGAGTTCTTGATCTTAATGAGATTTTAATATTGTTAAATAAAGGTTTAAAAATATCTGAATGAACGGAAATGGCAGACCTGTCTTTTTCTAGTGTTAACCCAAACATGTTAGTTTTATTCTAGAGCTAAGCCCTGACGGCTCTAGAAATGCACTTAATACATGTCATTTTGCCATCAAAAGAGTCCGGAAAGCAGAGTTTCAAGGTAGAAAAGTAAATAAATACTGCGTCTTTAACACGTTTCTTCCTTTTCAGACTCACTATCTAGATGTATTACTTTGGTTGTGGCAACAGTGCCCCCAAACATGCTGAAAGTTTTTTTTAATTCAAACTATCAACTTTTGCTTCAACAATGATATGTGCTTCTCTTAAACATGGCTGAAATACATCATATATATGTATCAAATGTTCTTACCTCATCTTTTGCATGGAATACAAAGTTGTTTCCATCATTTACTCTGTGACAAAAAAAGATAAATATAATGAATAAATACAAAAAAAAAAATAAAAAAGTTATTAAATCATAGATTTAACTATTAAACTATCAATTGAGAAAAAAGAAACTGTTCTTACTTAAGAATGAAGACATTTTTCTTCTTCTTGTATCCCAATGATGGATCAAATGTGCAGTCACCGAGGTCAACGGGAGGCTCTCCGTTGTACGTTGCAGTGAAGTTCTTGGCATCCTTATAGAAAGTCAACTTTCCCTCTTTCAGCACACAATATACGTTGACCCAGGATTTGCTGTCAATGACAGATTCACATACAATATTATAAACTAAGACTGAAAAATCTAATTTACCTGCATTACTCAATGCTAGTTCTAAAAGAGCACGACCTTCACATGTGGTTGCAAATATGTGCCCACATGTGCAAAATAAAAAGTAACTAAACAAAGAAAGTATTATTAATCTATTAAATAAACACATTGCTGAATATAATTACAATTATAATTTGATTGTTTTAATAATTGGGGTTTGGATTTGGCAGAGGATCAGATTTCAGCACAACACCATCTCGTTAATCAGTAGCGTAATTCAGTTACTCCTGAAAAAGTCCATCCTCTCCCCCAGTTTCCTTTCTCCATGTCTTTTCTTTTCTAAATAAGGCAGCAATGGCAGCAGGAACAGTAGAGGTACTGGAAGAACAATCGCTACATGAATGCAACTAATCCCAACATGCAGCACAGCATGACGTGTATTCCATTGCTCACAAACAGAGCCATGGATATAACCAGGGTTGTGGCAGGCTTTTGACTGCTGTAAGAGTGGTCCCGTAGGTTATGGAGCCTTCAACAGTTGCCTTTGATATACTGATTGAATGCACTGCTGACAAATTAGCATCAGCTAGCTTTAGCGCCAAATATCTGCAGACCCATCCCATCAAATCTGTTGTTGGGTCCTTGGAACAGACGCTTCACCCTCTTGTGTTTACCACACACACCACCTTCGCCCGGTATACCATGACTCCATGAAGGAGTGGGGAAATGATCTCTCAGAGATGATTGTACCTGTTTGGACTCCTCTGCTGAGCTTCAAGGTCAGTGCTGGTGGCCTTTTTACGGTAGAGGAAGCCTTCATTTTGGGCAGTGTGTGAAGGCGGCTGGGGGGTTGTTGGTGCACCAGTTGCCGGGGCCGAGCGAGAGCGGCGAGTTTCCTCTGGCTCTTTTGGGCGTGGCCGCCGTCTCGGCTTGGGACGATCTCGGGCTCGTGGACGGCCATCGAAGCGGGTCACAGGGGCTGAGAGGCTGCTGGGAGGTCGATAAGGCTCTCCCCGTGCCTGTTAGAAAATAGAGAAGAAAGTGTGACACCGAGCTTTAATGAAAGATGATCTAACACAAAAAACATTGTGAGGTAGGCCAACGCACATGTGCGGCCTCTCTTTCCTGGACCTGCTCAACAATCTCTGCCATTGTAGATCTCTTCTCCCTGCAAGAACAACAGAGATAATAATTTAAACAGCACACGCAGCTATCATCCAACCAGGCTGATCAGGCCAAACTATGAAGCTAATGTATACTGAGATGATCTGAAATCCGCCAGTGTTCACATACCCTGAGCGTTTGTCAGAGCCATCCTTCACAGAGCCCTCTAGGTCACTTGAGTCCTGCCTCTGTAGCCTCTGCTTGTTGCTCCCCTCCTGTTCGCTGGACGACTGCCTCTCCATGCGCCTCCGGTAGCGCTCCTGCCGGACAATCAGCGGCAGCTCGTTCAGCCGTGCCTGGATTTCCTGTTCGCTGGAGGTCTGCCTGCCCAGCTTGTACTCCCTCTCTCGCCTCAGATGATCCATCTGAGGATCAGAGCGGCTGCCGCGAGGATCCCTCTGGAGACGGCCGTGGAGGAGCTCCAGGCCTGACTCTGGCCCCATCATGTCGGCCATCGGGATGTCCCCGTACTGTTCTCGCTGCACTCTGCTGGCCTCCAGGAGGGGGTTGATAGCCTTGTGGATGTGGTTGATCCTGGGCTGCATGAAGTCCGCTTTCAGATGCTGCCATGCGTACGCCATTTTTGGGTCCATGATGCCACCGCTCTGCGCCAGGAAACCAGAACTCCCCAGACTCCCACTGCTATAATGATTTTGTGCCAAAAAGCCCGAGCTTCCCAAACCACCACTGCTCTGATAATTCTGTGCCAGGTACCCAGAACTCCCCATATTAGGCTGTTGTGCCAAATACCCAGTACTCCCCATGTTAGTCTGCTGTGCCAAATACCCAGTGCTCCCCATATTAGACTGTTGTGCCAAATACCCAGTACTCCCAATATTAGGCTGTTGTGCCAAATACCCAGAGCTTCCCATGTTAGGCTGCTGTCCCAAATATCCTGAACTTCCTAAATTTTGTGGTTGCGCCAAATATCCAGAACTACCCATGTTTTGTTGAGGCAGAAAGCTGGGATTTCCCAAAGCCCCACTGCTCGGCTGCTGAGCTATGTTCCCTGAACTTCCTAACTTGCCACTTCCTAGATGGTTTTGCATGCCACCCAAACACCCAGCTGTAACTCCATAGTACCCAGAACTCTCTGCGCTGCCTGCAGTTTGATGATTTATCCCCTGGTAAATAGAGGAGTCTACTCCACCACTCTGGGATGCGGAGAAACCAGAGTCACTTCCACCTCTAGCTGCCTGCTGGTGCATCCCAAGGTATGAGGTGTTTACCAACTTCCCAGCGCATTGCTGTTCCAGTCCGTGGTAGCCTGATCCATTTATAACCGGGTTGTAGCTGGCTAGTGTTGAAGACAATCTCTGGGTTGCACAGGTGGCACCCAGATCCAAACCTGTCTGTAAGGGTTTGGGTTCTATATGAGCCTGTATCGTCTGCCTCAGGAAGGGAGAGGTAGCGCTGGTTGAGGGAACGCTGGGAGTCAGGCAAGATAACGGGAACATCCTTCGACTGGAGAGCGGGGTTGCCCTTTTGTCCTCCTCCTTTTTCTTTTCAGCCTAAAGAGAAAGTCAACAACTCAAGTTAAAGCTAAATATAAGGTGATGGTTTGATTTAAAAGTGGTGTAAGAGATCATCAGCAAAGATGTGTGTTGTGCTTGTTCTAGTGTAGCATGGACAGCAGAATGGGTGCAGTGGGTTGACGTACACATGCAGTAAACGTATCACATCGATTCAACTGACGGCATGTGCAGATGCGCAGAAGCAAACACAACATGCCAAGGTCACTTTTTTCCCCCCGTAGCAGCATTAAACTGGGACTCCACCAAACTGATTAAACATTTATCTTCAGTAAAGCTTACTGCAGAAAGCTGGCGGAGGGAGCTGAAGCGTTCTTTCCAGGTTACAGCAGCCTTGCGGAAGGCCTCATGGCGAAGTATGAGCTGCTCAACCTCATCGGTTTGGGCATGGGCCTGTCCTCCCTCTTGTTGCCTGGAGGTGATCAGTGGATCCTTGGCCTTCAGCCAGGCTTCCGCCTTTACGGTCTCCTGGGCAAACTGGAAGTTTTCATGCTCTGGAGGTGACAGCAGGCGGACAACACGCTTACCATCTCACCACAGTTTAGACCGTATGTATTCTCTTGAAGAAATCTGCTATTTCCATGCGTGTATGTGTGTTATGAGTGAGGATTTTCATTTATTGGAGCTCAGTTGCCTTAATGGTGAAGCTTGTTCAAGTGAAAGTGTGATGTTGCTCAAGCGCGACAAGAAGATTCATACATGTTTTATGATACATTAACAGCACATTAAAGGATAAAGTGGAAAAAGGCCATTTCATGTTTAATCCGAGTGTTCTGTTGTAGCCTAATTACTCACTGCGCTGTAGCCTTTCCTGGTGTTTGTCCCATTTTTCAACAAGATCCTTTTGCTTGGTCAGAAGACTGTCCAGCTTCTCCTTTATCTGTTGTGACACACAGATTTCTGGCATAACCAAAACATGTTGAAGCATCTTCACAAAGCAGCTGTGAGACTTTTATGTGTTCTCTCGTCTTATGGTGCAACAGTAACCATGTGAAGTTTGTTAGCTGACCTCCTCTGACGCAGGGTTGCCTGCGGCTATCAAAATCTTGCCGAGATCCGCGCACTGCTGTATGGTCTTGCTGCGGCCGTCTATCTTGGCTTTCAGTTCCTGGTGTTGTTTCATCATCACCTCCAAAGCTGTCAAATCTCTGAGGAGGGACACATCGGTTTATGTGGATGAGATTAATTAAATGCTGCCAGGGAATCCTAACTCTCTGCTGAATACAGTATAGCTTATACTTAGGCTACTGTGTGTGTAACTCCATCAGTCTGAGTAAAACTATACATTTAAAAAGACAGATCCTTCTAGAGATGTTCAAAGGATTCTGTAACTTTATTATCTGGTCAGTCTTAATCTTTTCAATCATGACTCATAACAGCCAGCTGTTATGGATGGGTAATGATTTTCCCAACACTTTCTCACATTCGAATTTTTTTTACTTAGTGTCAAGGTTGTCTTAAGCACCTTGTAATGCATTACTTTCAGTATTAGGTAGCAATAATTTACCAAGCTGTTTGCTAGCTGCCAGGAAAAAAGAATGCTTTGCTATAGCTAGGCTCTGTCAGAAAAAATGTGGTGCTGAGAGATTTGGTGGTAATGGAGTACAAATACAAGAAAAATGCTAAACCAAAGACAGAAACCACCTAAAAATTCGGTGAGGAAATCCTGAAAATAATCAAATGTTAGGTCCAGTCAAGTGCAACCTTGCCCAGGTAAAGCTAGAATAGCATAAGTCTAGCATCACCATAGATATGGCGAATTGTCCTAAAGAAAGTCCATCCACACAATCTGCAGCTGGCTTTGTCTCCAGATGAGCTAAGTTTGATGCTACTGTAGCTTTTCAGGGCTATTAATCATTATCTCAAAGATGATAGCTAAAAATGTGCTTTGCATCAGTTTTGTTGAAGGCTTTTTGAAGTTTGATGTAATTTGTTGAGCCTCGGTTTAAAGTCCTATCAAGAAAAAAACCCCAGCACAAGACTGCAGAAACTGATGATATTGCAGGTGAGCTGAACTCTTAGTTAGCAAATGTTACAAAGCTATTCCTCATTCATGGACAGCGCTTACAACAGAGTTGCATATAACCATCATGTTATTAATTGATCAAAGCATTGCAGAATGAAGCCATAGCAGAGCAGCATACTGCCAAAAACCCCATAATTGTGCTTTCCATGAATACTGGGGACTAAACAGCTAAATAACGCTAGCCACATGGAGTTAACCTACACCAAACACATGCATGGGAGGTGGTGAGGAAGTGGTTGCTGTTTACATCATAAACCTCACTTCCCCATGTTGGGTGCTTATGGTTCACAGAGCTCACCTGGAACTGGTATTGGAGCATTACTTTTCTAATTAAAGGTGCT
This sequence comes from Craterocephalus stercusmuscarum, assembly GCA_037177115.1. NCBI lineage: Eukaryota > Metazoa > Chordata > Actinopteri > Atheriniformes > Atherinidae > Craterocephalus > Craterocephalus stercusmuscarum. Next base: position 397,955 of record JBBDHI010000016.1, read on the forward strand.
TAAACACCCTCATGGTAAGAGTCTTCAGCAGGAATACTTTCAGAGAGCATCTGTATTGTCGATTCTTGTCTTGATCTGGGGCTTTTGTTTTGTTTTTGGTTTAAAATTTGTGTAGATGTTGCTTTATGTGCTCACATTTTTGGAATTGGTTTATATTCTTGTTTTATTTTGTAGAGGTTGTTTCCTTGTTCAGTTTAGTTTACTTCCTGTTCACCTGGTTTCTGTTACACCACCTGCTCTGCATCTTATCATTAACTCGTTAGTGTAAACTACCGGTATGTATATACCCATTGGTTTTTTAATATGTAGCCAGATCCTTGCCTGTTGTCTTCATGTTTTGTCTTGTTTCTTCCACGTGTCTTTAATCCTGTCAGTGCTTGTGTTTTATTAGGTAACATTTCTCCTGAAGTCAACCTGCTTCTTTCCCTCTGCATTTGTGTCTTTATTCCCTGTTGCATTTCACAGTTATGTTGGCACAGAAAACTGCCAATCATTACCTTGATGGCATCTTATTAAAATGTTTTGTTTGGTTTTGAGTCCAGTTAGAATTTTGCTTGTACGCTTTAACTCTCAGGAATAAAATCTTTTTAAGGGAAAACCATATCACAGGAGAAAATGATCTTAATGCACAGCCAGACTCAGAATACTTGTGGTTGTGAGCCAGAACGTCACATTAAGAATCACTGATCTAAAGCGCATTGAGAAGTTGAAGTTATGGCCAGCAGTTTAATTCATCTAATCAACATTAGTGTCTAAATTGGGAGTGTTACATCTTAAGCCCAGTAAGACTTTTCACCACAGTGACCAAATGCTTTGAAACTGACAAACAAGTTAATCTAGAATAATTTCCGACATCAATTTATGATGTTAAACTGTCAAAAAGTGAGGGATTTTTTGCTATAAATAATACAAAAGCACACACAAAATATTTGCTCAAGTGGTATTAAAGTGAATAATTCACGCAAACAGATATTTATTTCTGGATTATTTATTATTTATATTAAATTATCTCCTCAATGTAAGGTTTTATTAGCGAATAAGAATGTTAACAAATGAACATTATGTGTAATGATCCTCAGCGTCTTGGTTACTCTTTAAGAT
>JBBDHI010000016.1:403604-414168 GCA_037177115.1 Craterocephalus stercusmuscarum
CTGGGAAAAAATAAATATTTAAGCAGTCACATTATTTCACAATTTTCTTTATTGTCAAGCAACTGATGTATGTATCATATAAAGCTAGAAAACTAGCTATGACAGCTATGGCCGTAAACATCACATATACTTATTTTTTACCAGAACTAATGCACTCTGAGCTGTTGATTTATCAACATTTTCTAAAAGAAATCAAGCTGAATGTGGAGGAATTGTGAGCTGAAAGCTGAACAGTCTCATGGGTTTGGGAAAGTAACCAGATTACATAATAACAGGATGTGCTGTGAAATGCTTGTTGTCCTTCTGAAGGTCACTGGTTTGACTCCCAATTTCCTAAGTCTATGTTGAAGCATCCCTGGGTGAAAACAGTGACCCTCAATGTGTGTCTAACGGCATTATTATCATGTCAAATAACAGCAATGTGGATTTTATAGTCTCCTGTTAAATCATAATTAAAGGGGAAGCGATGAAATTAGATCAAGGTGGTGCAGAAGCCTAATTCCACACTAAACATAATGACATTGTGTCTGCTGGGACAAGACAAGACTGCAGAGACCACCGGCTTAACTGAGCACCGACACACAGAGTTTCTAAACTTCCTCTATGAACTATTCACATCTGGGTTTTTTGCACATCTCATCACAAAAGGAAGGAATATGATCTCCTACCTCGGTTCGTCCCATCCTATCTGACCCATGATGCCTTCCATCCACATGAGGTTTTCGCGGACCACCGAGAAGAACTGCACCTTGTCGGTTACAGAAGTCACCTGGACGCGACTGGCCTCGCAAGAGCTCAGCAGCTCCTTCCACGCCTCCATCACTTCCTGCTCTTTCACCATGATGGCCTCTGCCTTCTCGCCAGCGTAGATGGTCCTCAGCTGGGCGGCGTTCTCCTGCAGCTGCCTCACCTGCACCAAGACACAAGAAGAATCCAAATAATAATCAGTTTGGAAAAACAGATAAAGGGTCGTCTTAGTGTGTGGGCTGGGTAAAAATACAGTTTTTCCTTAAAAACTGTGTTAGATAAGAGCAATAACTGCGTATCTTGTTCATCATGAGCAGTCATTCCACCGCAGAGCTGATTCTGTCACTTGCCTGTGCAACTAGCAGCTGAAGGGCATGCTCAAAGGAGTGCATGAGCCTCTGCAGGGTGGCTGGATTGGTGATGTTGGCTTGGCACGCCCTCACCTCTGGCAGCTGCTTCATCTTCCCTGCGATCTGAGCCAAGACCTACAACACAGGAAAGCGCTGTCATCACGAGCGCTTTAAAAATAGAAGCCGCGCATCACGACCAGACTGTCTACCTGAGCACGGCGCACCTGAGGCCCGGCCGGGCGCTTGTTTTGACTGTACCTCTTTGCAGTCTGTGAAGAACTTGTGCAGCTGGTGTGACGCTGCCAGCATCTGCCTGCGGGTCTCCATGAGCTCCAGGAGGTCGGCCCACGACTCGTTCAGGCCGTCTTTCCATTCGGCGATGGTGGCCGCGTCCGAGTGGCCGCAGTCGATCATCTCATTCACCATTTTGTTCACCTGCTCCATGCGCTGCTCCCCAATGCTGTTGGTTTCTGAGGCAAACTTAGTGAACCTCTCCTGAAGCACCTGGAGCACAGAAAATAACGAACTGCTATGAGGAGAACAATAAGAAGTTTGACTCTAAGATATAAAAACTGTCAAAGGAGCGAAGTGACCAGGAGGAGGAAAGCGAGTGAAGTAAGGAGCGACTTTGCTGCAATGGAAAGCTGTATTAAAATTTCATGGCTGTAGTTTAACCCCTTAAAAAATGATAATATTGAAGCAAAGATAATTTATCTTAAAAAATAAGGGGGACATCTTCCGGGGTTTACGGAAGCCGCATACAGACCTCTGATACACACCTTGTTGGGCAGGGGCGGCTGGCTGGCCCAAATTTTGGATACAGACGGGATCTTTGATCATGGCACCCTTCCCTCTTTTTTTCTTTTTTGATTTCATTTGATTTATTTAATTATTTCTTTACTTTTACCTCCCTCTATTGTGTCCTATGTTTTAAAAATGCTTAACAATTCAATAAAAAGATTATTGGAAAAAATAATATAAATTATAAAAAAATAAAAAAATAATCAAATAAAAAAAAAAGTTTAACCTCTTAAACCCATGCTATATTTTTTTTAGAAGATTCCTCCCCAAAACCATACCCATAATAAATAAAGACAAAATTATCAATTAATTTAGTCCTTTTTACCCAGGGAAGGCACACTGAGAGCACAGACCTCTTTTTCAAAGGAGTCCACACCAGGAAAATCATTAGCAAACCCATAAACACAAGAAAAATAGAGTAAAAATAAAAATAGAATAAATAAAACAAAAAAAGAATATAAGTATAAGAATAAAATCAGTGACTGGGCGATGTTGCATCATCAGGTCTTCCAATATAGATTTTAAAATGATCAAAGTCATAAAATATTCTGTAGACTATTCCGGTCTAAAGGAGCTCAACCCTGAGATATCATTGTTCTTCTCTCTGTACGAACACGGAGGACGGACAATCTGTACAAATCCTGAGAGGGCAAAGCATAAGGACCATCAGACATCTGTGAGAGACACACAAGGGGGGAAGCAGACCAAGAAGGCTTTGTACCTTATACGGGATGCCAGATCATCCATTATTAGTTAAAGCTGCACAGGAAACTGACAGGAATGTCACTTCCACCCTCTCCGCCATTTCCGCCACAGGAAACAGAGGCTAAATAGAAAATTCTCAACCTACAAATCAGCTCTGGTTGGGGGGTAATTATGGGATAACTGGGGACCTTTTCCAGCCTATAGTATTCCCAGCTATCATAGATAATGAGTTTTATTAGGATCAATACGTTTTCATTTTGATTCTTCTTTGTCTGTTTTTTTATTGCCTCGTGGATTTTTGTGTTTTAGCCTGACTTCATTCAAGCTGAAACAAACGTTTAATTTCCTGCCCTTCCTGCCAAAAACCAGATCTAAAAGGAAGGACACGGTGAAATAAAGCGTCTAAGTATCTCCACAATAAGAGCAGCTTGGATTCTCTATATGCCAAAGAGAGGGAATAAATAATATTCCTGATGTGAACTGGTATAATTATATAATTATTATATTGTGGTTCATGGTTTTGGCTCGAGATGCCTCTCGTGGCAAAACAGACACAAAAAACCACATTGATGCACTGACCGTCACGTCCTCGAGGTCCTGACCCAGCTCGGTGGAGCTGGCCACGGCCTCGCGCTCAGTGATCCACTTCTCCAGCTCCTCCACCTCCTTGTTGAGCTGGTAGAGCCAGTACTGCTGCTCCAGCTTGGTCTTTCTGTGCTCCACCATGTCCTTCAGAGACACGTACAGCCGGTCTATGTGGGACTGCTGCTTTGTGATCTGCTCACTGATGAAAACAAAGAGAAGACAGAGTGATGCAGTGTCAGTGAGTTACTGTTCAGTCTACGCTTTTATACATGTGAAAATAAAGTTCCTAAAGCCTTATGCATCAGGGCATGAGGAAAGCAAGATGGTGTTTCCTAGGTCTTAAAACTACTTAAATACAACCTCAAATGAACAAAAATAAATACTTTGTTCTTTATTTATTATCTAAAAAGTGGGTAAAAACGAAATCTTTTCCTACCGTTTCCAGAGCGTTTTTTAGATTTAAAAAAAATCTGAGAATATAGGTACACCAATAAGAGCAGAGCTTCATGGCATTTTACCACGGTGGGTGGAGGGGTGGGGGTAACACAATGCCAAAGAGTAAAAAGATCAGCAGTGATCTTTGGGAAGCAACTGGGAAAGATAATAAAACCGTTTCTATATAATCTTCCCAGAGCTGGATGTCCGAGCAGGTTCAACCCAGAGTCCGACTGCAGTCTTAGAGAAACAAGCAAATTCCAAGAGCTACATCTCAAACTCTGCCCGCCTCCGTTAGCAAGTTAAATGGTAAAGTTCACAACAGTACAATCAGAAAAAAACCTGAATAAGCCTGACTTCTTTAGTGGGGTTGTTGGAGAAAGTGTCTTTGCTCTCAGAAGAACCCGACAGCATGGCTAAAGTTTGCAAAGTTGCCTTTGAACAAACTTCAGAAAAACATCGTTTTGGACAGATTTAACTAAAGCAGAGATGTTTTGGTCATTATTCACAGCATCATATCAGCACAAACACTTCAGACTAACAGTCAAGCATAGTGATGGAGGGCTGATGATCTGGGCTGGGTTTGCATCAACAGGACATTGTAGTCACGATGTCTGCTGGAAAGCAAAGTATTCAAGAGTTGAATGTGAAGCCATCTGCTCCACAGCAAAAGCTTTGCTTAAACTGCACACAATTATCATAAACACCAAAAAATGTAGGACAAAATGGCCAAAAATGAAAAGTAAAGGTGTTGCATTGATCCAAGCAAAGTCCAGAGCTCTGATACTGCGGTGGAACCCAAAGAAAGCTGCACAACTCCATAATGAAATCCTACAAATGATTAAATGAATGCTGTTAAAGGTGTCTCCCACAAGCTCCTGGATCACTGAGTGCACTTGATTTTTACTCGCTGTTGTTCAATTCAGCCTGCCTTTTCCTCATTTTAAGGCCAGCAGCGGATTTTTGTTTTATTTATTTTAACTTGATATGTATGACACTAAAACAGAAAGAGGAGGCTGCATATTGTTGTGTACAGCTGTTGCAGTGTGCATAAAATGTCATCCATGCATGGGGGTTGAAACCCACCTGTCTGGATGTCCTAGCTCCAGGAGACGTTGGCATTGCTGGGACAGCATCCCAACTGTCTCTGCGTAAGTTTCCACCGTTTGCTCCAGAGCCAGGTGGGTCTTCAGCAGTTGCAGGGTGGTTGCCTCATCCTGAAAAATATGACAGCACGCCGAGGTGCAGCCAGTAAAACTTGTTGCCTGTGATGCAGATTTAAGTGGAAGCTTGAGTGGATGTCAGCGCTGTACGTACTGTGCCTTTTTCCTCACTGGCGACCTGGAGTTTCTGCCCTGACAGCCAGGACTCCACCTTGGCTGCATCGCCGTAGTACTGCTGCGACTGTAGCGCAGCATCCAGCATCACACTCCTCCTTTCCGTCTCTAGCTGCAAAACCTCCCACAGCTGGCGCACATGCCCCGCCCCCTCACGCACAAAGTCCACCTCAGGAGTTCTCAGGGAAGCAATAATTCCCGCTCGGTCGAGCACTTCCTCTACCCGAGCCCGCCGTCCCGTCACCTCTCTCTGGAGCGTCTGCAGGACCAATCGGAGGTAAGACTCAAGACCGAGCACAGATAGATCCCGTTTCAGCTGACCACGGGGAAACGTCAGCCATGACACTTACCTGGTTCTTTTTCACATGCTGCTGTACGCTCTGGAGATTATTCCCGTAATCCTTACAGGAGGCCAGCGGAAGCCTCTCCTGGATCCACAGCTGTCAAGCAAGCACACGAAGGTCGTTACAATTTTCAGAACACAAACTTGAGAGAACTGAAAGCAAGATGAGACATGGAGGCGAAGAGATATGTCTTCATCTCATGTATATTAGTTTCCTTTTATAAAAATACTAACTCTGACAAAAGAACGAAGCAAATACTTAAAGTGAAGGTCAAGAAGCTCAGAGAAATGAAGCGTGACACTCACTATCTCATCCTCCAGGTCCTGGGCGACCTGGTGCATCTCCTTGGAGGCCAGCAGGATGCGGCGTCTCTCCTTCAGGGGCTCAATGAGGCGGACGATGCGGGTCTCCACCACGCCTGATTGCTCGCCGCCCTCCCTGTCACCTGCCATCAGGGCTTGCTGGGGCAAGCAAAACCCCTGCAAACTTCCCAGCTCCCCCACATCCTTGTAGAAGTCCCCTATCTGAGACTCCATGGCCTGCACCGGAAGGAAGTGGAAGGTCATGTTACAGACATGTGAAGGGTGAAAAAACACAACAAATCAGCTGTTTCAGGGTTTATGTAACATTAGCTTTAATTAAAAAAAATAAAGAAAGGGGTTTGGACTTTGAAAAAAGCATATGGAGCATCTTTTAATGTCATTCTTTTTTATTTATTTTTTGTCAAATCGATGCACATTAGTCTAACTAGGACTAAGCAAAGCACTACACCTCAGACCTGTTTTTTTCTGTTTTTTAAATATATTTCTTTGTTCAAAATTTTTTTTATTTTTTCAAATTTTTAGCTGGTTCAAATATTTTGCCTCTGAGAAAATGATAAAAACTGACTCGTGTGTGATGTGCATTGTTTTTGGAAATATGGCTCCTGATGTAGTCTGTAGATGTCATCATCATTTAACTTTTTCACATGGTCTGGTGTTAAAAAAGGAGACTAAAAATCTAAAAATTCTGCAATATCAAAGAATAGTATTTTAAATCGAACTGGCACCAAAAAAATGGTAAAAAAATCAAACTGGGAAACAAGTATATTGCCCCAGCCCTCCTACCCCTAGAGTGTAATGAGCATCACCATTCACTTTTTTCCTGCAAGTTGTACAATTTCCAGCTTTACAAGACGAAGCACTCGTTTTCTGACTTAAAAGAGCTAGGAGTTAAAACTTGCCTACCTGGGTGCACGTTGTGCATGTAAGGACGCCCCTGATTCAGCTCTACACTGTATGATGTTCGCTTTAGAGTGTAACATGTAGGCTACATGGAGATTTTATGGAGCTTCAGATGGAACATAGAAGCCAGAATCCCGAGAGACTGATACCTTATAGCCGGTCACTGATGTATGAGACAGCGGGCCAATAACGAGATATAGCAGCTATGGGAACTTGAAGACTAAGTCTAATTGTCTGTCATGAATTTTTGAACTTACCCTTATCCTATCCTGCTGAGCCATCTCTGGCCTAGCAAAATGTTGCCTCACTTAGTTAAACAATGTGACCAATCGTTGGACATCTGGTTCTGCTTGTGTTCCGGACCCACCTTATGAGTCCTAATAGTCTAATATGTGAAAGCAAATTCTGCAGTACTGCAAAACCATCAGTTCTTGAATGCTGCTAACTCACCAGCATGCGGGCTCAGTTGGATGATTCTCCCAGGCTTATCAAGCTGTGGTGGGTGATGTGTTCTCTTATATTTTAGATTCTTCAGCAGGACATGTCCTGTTAAGATCCACATGTCCACTATTTCTTGCTTTTCTCCTTTTTGTTTTGCTACATACTTTGTTTTTTAAGCCCATGTCTTTCTCCATTCTACACTTTAAATACCATTTTCCGAACCATTTTAGCCCTTTATCTTAGTCAGAAAAGGTCATTTCTTCCATTATTTATTCTGTGCTATTCAAGTTTGTTATCTTTAATTGAACCCAAATGTCTGCTGAGACTTAAGACTCAAGATCTGGAAGTCTAATACGGTCCAAAACAACATAAAAACTAAATTAATATGAGTGTGTTCAGAGATCACATGGCCTGATATTAGAATCAGGGAAAAGTGGATTCAGGCTCAATGACAGGGAATAAAACGATCCAGCAGAACTGCAGCAATAGTTGTCAGAGCTCGAAGAACAGCTTAGCCACAGACGTCCGAAACCAGGCAAGAAAATAATCGACTTGCCTGGAATTTCTGGAGCTGCTCATTGAAGGTGGGCAGATGGTGCGCCTGCTCCAGCTGGGGGGGCTGCTGCTCCAAGTGGGAAAGCTGGTTGTCCAGGTCCGAGTAGCTCTTAACCGCCGGCTCGGGCTTGTTATTTTCAAAGAGCTGGCGGGCTTTGGCCTTAGTCGTGGTCTCAAGGTCGGACCAGCACTCCCTGATCTCCTCCAGCTTCTGCTGCACGACTGAACGCAGCTCCGGCTTCTCCTGGATCAGCTCCTGACCCTCCTGGATGGGGAAGGTTGAGGGCGTTAAAGATCAACATCGCTCTGACTGACTAAAACCAGGACATTGGTACACTGTGAGTCTTTGGAGGTGTCTATAAGTTTATACTGTCTGAAAATGACATTAAGTGAGGGACTGCCATTTCTTGGCTGAGTGCTTCCTTCTGCTTTCCCCTCATACTGCTTTAATGTCAGCTTTTCCTTACAGGGAAGCTTCTTATGGACTGAAGTGATTACTGCCTCATTGGTATTACAAAGACTCTACGAACTGCACAACTGCAGCGGAGAGCTGTCCACCATTTTAGATTTCAAGCGTAAAGGAAATCTCTGTCTCCATCATCATTCATTATTAGCCAATTGTCTTTAAAAAAAAAACCAACTGAATCAAGTATCCTTGTTCATCCTACAGCCCCACAATCCTGTTAATGTGTCACTGCATGCACTCCGTCACGTCAGGACGCAACCGGGAGCAAAACAGATAATGCCAGAAAGTGAGTGGCTAAATTTGGTTTTGTCCCCAAAATAGAAAGGCACAACAGATCTCCACGCTAAGGCTGGAGCCCCCCTGCTTGCAGAGAAGCAGGTGTATAAAACAATGTTTGGCCTCAGGCTGACCTAAAAATCATGCCTGCTACATCTAATAAACCCCTGTTCTGTCCTTCGCCTGCTCTCCCTCCTTCACTAGATCCCCAGCTTTGTTTGTGATGTGATCAGGATGAGAAGATGCAGTAAGATCAAAGCTTGTAGCATTTTCCTTTGTGGAAATGAAGCTTCTTGTCTTTCTTTTTTTTTTTTTCCCCCTCAGGGATAGATTCGTTCCGGTCTCCTCAAATGCCAAGGAGGGAAGTAGCGGGAGTTTCCCCTTCATGAAAAGAGTCATAAAATTCATCTGCTTTAGGATATGTTTGTGGTTTATAAGATATAAAAATAATGCAGGTTCTTTTTGTTTATGTGAAAAGAAACAAGCTTTTCTGCCTGGTGTTAGAAGATGGTGGGAGCTTGTATTATAATAACAACCATGCTTGTGATGGGCTGCATCTCCTAAATCCTGTTTCTTTCCCTTTATCTTTTCACAGAGTTGGACCTACATCCTCCTGCTTTCATAATGCAGTGCTGCATTCCTTCTCTTGGCACGAGCTCTCTGCTAGTGCTCACTCTCTCACATCCCTCTCTGCTCCTATCTTCCCTCTGCCTCGCTTTCCCTCTCATAATGCAGAGCCAGCAGAAAGCAAGTCTCTCTCTCTTCCTCGCTCTCTCGGCTTTACTGACACACAGAGTGAAGCAGAGGGAGAAGAAATAAGACGAGGAGAAGAGAGAGAGAGAGGGGGAAAAAAAGGCAGACTACAGGAAGAAAGGGAGGAAAAGGCAAGCGAATCAAAGGTTTATGGAACAGGAATGAGGCTGCGGGTGTGCCGGGCTGTGCTACAACAGTCGGATCCAAAGGGCATTTTTGTGAAGTGAATTTTCGAGGCGGTCGAGGCTGACATAGTGCGATATTTTAAAGGCTACCACAGATAAATCATGCTCTCATGGCAGCATTGTGTTGCCAAATTCTGCAGGGTTTCTTACAATGCTGATGCAGCATAGTGAAACAGTGGGTGGGATTAAAGAGCTGCTTTTATACTACTTGTATAAACAATGTTTTAACACCTACTGTATGCGTAAAAGGTACAGTCACATTGTTATCTGTGTGGAAATTACAGTAGTGCTTGCAGGTTTGGGATCCTTTTATACAACATTTCTATTTATCTGCATGAATATTCCCCTGTGTGTCACACGGGTCCTCATTTGTTTATTGAGGAAATTACATTTCAGTGTGTCCTCCAGGTTTACAGGGAGCCTTCAGGGAGTGGGTCTGGTCCACACACACTTAGAGAATAATTAATCTGTTTCGACTCTTCAGTGTTAGTTTCATGCGTGTAATTTACATTTAACATTACTGTAACAAACAGTATGTAAATATCAGCAACCGTAAATCCGCTCTGCAGAATCAAGTAATCATGAACTGTGTAGCTGTAACAGGTAACCACATACAGCATCAGTGTATATGATGTGCATTACACTCACATGGGAAATCGTGTCACGTGTTCTAACTTCGTCACACATTGAAATTTTCATAAATTGATGATAAAAAACACAACTTTTTAAAATGGGCTCATTCAGACCGTTTTAATCAATCGAATCACTAAAAATATTCTTATATTACAAATCTACGATAGTGTATAGACAGTGATAAAAACCAACGCATATTGGATCCACATTGAGCAGCAATGTGCCTCAGAAATGTCTACAGTGACAGTAGTTGTTAACCCTGTAGTATAATTGTGGCAGGTTAGAGGAGCGTCCCAGTGGGGATTGAGCCCACCACCACCTCCCAGGTGAAAGTCATGTGTGCTGACCAGTCAGCCACAGGGATATCCCTCTGGCTAAGCAGCTAGGGCACATGATCTGTGGGAGGCAGGGCGGCTCTCCTTCGTTCTGCCAAATAATGGTAGGGAAAACACTGCTTTGTATATCTTTAATGTACGACCACAAGGATGCGTTGAGACCTTCCTGTGCGCTGTGTTATGTCGTGATGTCCCACACATTAACAGCCGTCAAAAGTATTGGTAGAATTTAAAAGGACTTTTGTAGAAGTATAAACTCAAGCTTTGTTTTCATTTAAGTACTGTATACAAGTGAAAGTACTGGTTTCAAAGATATTTAAAGGTAACGTATCATGCTTTTAAATCCTTCTTTTTCACAAATAAATCATTAATTTATGGTTTATATAAAGTAAA
>JBBDHI010000016.1:553020-568656 GCA_037177115.1 Craterocephalus stercusmuscarum
GAGTAAAGTGTGTGTGTGTGTGTGTCAGAGTAAAGTGTGTGTGTGTGTGTCAGAGTAAAGTGTGTGTGTGTGTGTGTGTGTGCTGGAAAAGGGATTAAGGAATGTGGGAATGCTTGGAATTGACCAGCTGAATGTGTGTTGCATGTTTAGTTTGACGTGCTGGAAGCAGCAGCAGCAGATGAGGCATTACTGTCAGCTTCCTCCTGCAGCATCTGAAAGAAGCTGGACGATTCAGATCCACAGCTACTGCTGTATTGGCCGCAGCGAGCCGGTGACAGGCGTTAATCTGCGCCGGTTCGGACCGGACTGGACGCCGTCCTGCCGTTTCCAATCAGATCGTGTGTTATTAGAACAGTATTCAAACAAACATGCTGACACAAAGAGCAGATTACAGCGTTAGTGGATGGAGCTGACACGCATCTGCTGTCTTTTCGGTTTTTACAGTGACAAGGCTGCTGCGATCGCGAATCGTGCTCCTGATGAATTTTTTGGGAAACAAATTGTCCACATTTCAGAAACGCTGCAGTCTTTAATGCTTCATGAGCTGATAAATACAAATCACTCAGCTGAATCTGTTTTAGTGCGTCAGCTCTTCTTCCTTTTTCCACACTGTCCCTGCCATCTATACATTTCTAAAACGGTAAATCGGTGGCCGCTTTTTTCCGACTCCACCCTTGGAACATTGGTAGAAAGTTGATTGTGCCCTCCGCCCGCGTCCCAAGAGCCTAACCCGTGATTTTTTATCAGGAGAGCTCACAAGTTAGGGTCTCAGGGAGCAGGTGAAGTACGACAGAGTCTACAGAGGAGACGCAGCGAGCTGCAGGGCACTGAGTGCCACTGACACCTTCCTCCTTTTTTTCTTTTTGTCACTTACAAATGCACACATACACTGACTCCTCCAAAACCGCTGCCACTTAAAAAGCACCCCTATTTTAGCCCAGAGGCACCCACAGTCAAAAATGTCTCTGCCTGCAATCAAAAAACCCAAACGGCTTTGTCCTCTGGACAGAGAAAAGCGTTCCCATGCTCCCTCCTTCCCTCCACTGCAGATGACTTCTTTTGCTCAAAAGGCTCAGCTTGATTCCTGCGCACACAACATGCAAAGGTAGGAACGTTTTCAGGCATTACCCACAGCAGCAGCAAATAAGTGCACAGATGAAAGGACAAAGTGGCAGATTCTTTGGAGATGAACAGATCTTCATCGGCACCCAGACAGACGCAGAAGAGGCTCAGACGAGCAGAAAAGCCTGCACTGCCTGTACGGTGCTAACTAGCCTTTGTGCTAGAAAAAGCAAAGAAAAAAAAAAAAAAAAGCCCCCCCAGCCAAGCAGCCAGCATCGCCTCTTTGTCCTAAAGAGCGTCAGCTGATCATCAGTCTACATGTCTCCCCTACCAGGACGGCTGGACCAGGACCGACTGATGGATGCAGAGCGGCGCAGCAGCCCCAGCCTCCGGCTTCCCATCAGAGAGGCGAGTACAAACAGAGACAACCAGATATGCAATAAAGCCCCGGCTCTGAGGCTCAGCTTTAAGGACAACGCAGGTAAAAAATACACAAAACCCAGCTTTCCAGCGCAGGTTTGCCAACTGTCTCCAAAACTTAACCCCTCTCCCCTCCCACCTTGCTTCCCATCACTCCACCAGCCAAAATGCAGCCATCGCGGCGAGCTTGGCAAGCAATAAGTTGTCGGTGTCAAAGGCTACGAGCCTCAGTCAGACGTTAAACAGCTTGTATTGAAAATAAGACGCAGCACAGACGGAGCCAAAGAATCCAGACGTTAATTTGGCATCAGATGCAAACTGTGGTAAACAACAACAAATTCCAATAGCAAATGTTTCCATGTCTTTTTTTTTCTAAACCATCATGTCCCCAAACACACCACTGGCCACCCCCCACACCCCGTTGCCTCCTCCCCCACACACCTTCCCCTCCCATCCCACCACCAACCTCACAACTCCTCCCCCTCAGTCCCCAAAAAAAAAAAAGGAAAAAAAAAGAAAGAGGAAAAAAAAAAAAAACTGCGGGATAGATGTCTCCGATTGTCTCTGTCTCTCTGGGGAACGCCGGGCAAAGTGGAGGCTTCCGGAAACGAACGCACCACCTGACGCGATGCCTCGCACACTCGCTCCTCTGTCTGCTGCCGACTACGCCTTTTGTTATCCGGCTCTGAGCTGAGGAAGAGGAGGAAGAAGAGGAGGGAGGAAAAGGGCAGCGGTAGAAGACGGGAGGGGAAAAAAAAGGAAAAATGTAAAAGAAAGAGATGCGGAGGGGAGGAGGGGGGGGGCTGCTGAAACTGAGGTATCCGCGGGAAGCTGCAGCCAGACGCAGGTCAGTGAGGTGGGACGCCCCCCACCCCCCCTCCCACCCCCCGCCATAAACTACTGCTCCATCCCATTTGCACTGTCAGCTCCATCTCAGCATCTTAACCCCCCAACACCATAACTCCTCCTCCTCCTTCCAGCTTCAGACATTGGAACATCAGCCGTGTCGTGACACTGTCATCCACACCATCTACTTCTACCCCCCCTCCCCATATCTCAGGTCCGACATGATGCGCTTCCACCAAACAACAACAACAAAAGCCCAAAAACATCTGCTGCCTGCAGCTACGCCGGCGCCGCCACAACCCTGTTACCTTGCGCTCCCCTAACCCCCCTCCCCCACCTGACCCTTGCACCCCAAGCCCTGCCTCTACCGCCCTCTATCACTATCTCCACCCACCCCCACCCTTCCCCTCCCATCACACCAGGTCTGTACCTGTCTGCTTGTTTCGCTTGTCTGTTTCTCCCTGTCTGCAGCTGCTTGGCCAAAGTGAGATACTGCAGCAGGAGTCTGCAGCGACAGCCCTCTCCCTCTCTCTCTTTCACACACACACACACACACACACACACACACACACCCTCCACCCAGCCTTCGCTGGTGAACACGTTCCTCCCCGTGCTGATCAATTTCTTCTCTTTTCCAGCAACACACACACACACACTGCAGCGCACTGCGTGGCTGTGGAGGAGGAAGGTAGCATGGAGGTGGCCATCCCGCCGCCTGTAAACTGGACCGCAATGTCACGTGCAAACGTATGCTTACAAAACCAAGGTGGCAGCTAATGCAAAAACGCCAGTCATCCGAGGCAGACAGCACAAAGGCGCACACATGCATGCAGACAACAACGCGCAAACACCAACACAGATAGGCACTGCGAAAGGAGAGCCGCTCTGTGGCACCACAGCTGCACACCAACGATGATGTGTACGGCACAAGCACATTGTGATGGAGACCTGAAAGCTGCTGTTCAATTGTCCTGGTGGGGACTGTTGTGTGTCCTACAACATCTGCTCATAAACAATGAAAATGCAACACACAGCTCCAGCCCTAACTGAGCATAATATTCACCCATAAAATTAACATTTTTGCTTCACAAACAGTCAAAAACCAGCTTGTTTCTAAACATTTCTACAGGGTCTCATGGTGCTGCAGAAAAGTAGACAAAAACCATCCCGGTTACATTTATTTGCTGTAGTATAGTACAAAATTTAAAAAGAGGACATTTTCCTAATTGTCCTTGTGTCTGAATAAGATCTGCCCTTGACAGCTTGTTCTAATCTCAGAGCTTAATCACCTTCAGCACCCTGGATAGATTAGGGTTATGACCCTGTGTCACGCAGAGGGGGCAGGGGGAGAGATCTGCAAATGTTATCATTGATTGATTATGCCCTTTAATTCAAATGGAAAGCAGCAGCTTTTTAACTGCTGCGGCACAAAAAAAAAGTAAAATTGGAAAATGTAATTTCATGAAAGATGGAGAATGCGTCGCTTCCCCCGTTTCCTCCAAAAGAAACGTACAAAAGTGCCAAAGAGCGAAGAAGAGAGAAGAAGGAAAACCCTGCAGCCAATGTCAAAACCGTGGCCAGGTTGAAGTCTATGGGGGATGGTTGGTCTTCGCAGATTGGCTCGGTGATGTTGGTTGTGACGCAGACGTAGCGGGTGGGGGGGGGGGTGGGGGGCTGGGAGTTCGCCTTATGCTTAAGCCAGCGGGGCCAGCAGGCGGCAATATAGGTGATCAATCAGCTCCATTACAGCCGTGTCACTGCAGAGTCTGGAATCGTCGCCGCATCCCGCCCGTCACCCCTCCTCACAACACAGACGCAAACACACAAACATCGGCCGCTCGTTTCTGCTGCAGACTGGAAACGTAACCCATCAGTGATGAAACGAGCCCACATGAGTAAACACAACACAAAGGAGACCCACACAGCCCAATAGTTATGTATCAATGATGCTTTTTTTCGTTGTTGTTGTTTATAGCCCGTGGGAATCGGGGCTTGTCGACATCTTATTAGGGTGAGATTTGCCTCCTTTCCCACAATATGGAGCAAAGTTGTTTTTGGCAGAGTTGAGGAATATTGTAATTTACTCGCTTTGAACGCCATCAAGACGGAAATTTTTCAAAGCGCCCCAAAAATAGGACCGCTTTCGCTGTGACTTGTGAGCCGAGAGGCATCATGCTGCATGCATCTGCAATGAAACCATCTGTTTCCAGACAATACGAGCTCAAAACTATCTCCACTCAGCCTGGAGACGCATATCTGTGACACAGATGCAGGACCAGCATTAGACAGGTATCCAAACAATGGACTCATCTCACACAGCGCAATCAGCACAGACTAGAGAGGAGTGGAGGAGAAGAGCTGAGGAGGAATGAGAAGGCTGGAGGGGGGAGGAGAGCAGGCGGCAGGGAATATGTGATGCACAGCGCCTCGCCAGCCAGCCAGCCAGCCAGCCAGCCAGCAGGACATTAATGACGATCATGTCTTGTCACACTAGCTGTCGGGCCAGTCAGCAGATCCTGCCCTTGTCCCTGCCCTTCTCCGATCAATGGCATTGATCTGTCCCAGGGGTCAAGGGGCAAGAGCGTATCAATAGGGGGAGAGTGGCTGATGCAGCAGGCGGAGAGGGGCTGACTCCAGACAGATCGATGACACCTCCGTCTGCCATCGGTGTGTTATGATTATTCATTTGCCATTAACCCGACCACATTAAGGGGAATACGTTTCCTTGGGAAGAAAAAGCGCTGGAGGCGGCTCGTTTTTATAGAAAAGCAAGGTTTTTATGAGTCGGGGAGCTAAAGTACCACTCCGGCCAAAAGTGACACTGTTCTGGTCTCAGACGATTTGTTACTACGGTTTCCACCCGTCTGTGACGTCAGGGAGAAACAGCCAATTGCTGCTCTCGGGCGCTTGCGGATGCAAGCAGCAAATGGCTGAATTTACCAGGATTTTGTCTTTCAGTCACTTCCTGTAATCCGTTTAGATGGGTCTTGAGTATCACATGGTAAATGTGTTTGGTTCATTTTTGCAAAAATACTTTTTTCTAAACAAAATTGCAGAAGGAGATGTTTCTGTTTTAGATATCATATGGAGGTAGAGAGGCCTCTTAAGCAGCAATAATGCCACCTCTTCCAAGTATTTTTCAGTTTAGCTGAAAAAAACTAAGCTCAGTCTTTTGCACACAATAGAGGACAAACTTCTCTTTGTTCTTCCAGAATGAAAAGTCAAACAATTTCAAGGCCAATGTAAAATGAATTCAATGACACTTTGGATTTTACTGAGAAAATAACTTCAATGTTGAAATAAAGCAGCTGTGTTGCCACTTATCCAAAATATGCACAGTTCAGGTCATCCTCTTTTACAGATAACAGGGTATGAATGTGTTGCTGCGTGGTCGGTTAAGTTCTACATGTTGTATGAAGTACAGCACGGAAAAAGTCAATGGAGAGAATCCTTCTTGTTACTTATTTTAATATTGCCAAAGTCATGTAAAGAGCCTTGAGATTCATGGCTGAGAAACTCCTCAAAGGGGCTGTTCTAACAGTAAGGACAGAATAAATGTGGAATATACATATATATTGCTAGTGGTATAAAAGAACCCAGCAAGATCTAATCCTATAATTTATTTGTTCAACCACCCTATAAATGAAGGCCTGGCTGGAGCAGCTGGATGGGGGAGTGCTGATACAGCAGGAATTGCAGAAGAAAAGGCTTTCCTCTACACATCTGGAGGAACGATTGAGGTTCAGAGGTGAGGAAAGATGAAAAAAAATTGCAGGTTCTAAAATAAACACTCGCAAAGGCACATCCTGATTCTCTGTGCTCTAAAAAAGAAGAGGAGAGACGCCCTTTTCTGAAAAATAACACTTGCTGATGAATAATAAAGCTCCTGCTTAAACATTTTTGTCATTCTGAGATGCTTTTTGTGATATTCCCTCTTCGTCCTTCTCCAAAGTGCCCACTTTTCATCCTTTATTCTGACTATTTCTTCCTGTGAGTGGGTCAAACACCAGAAACTTGAACCTCGGTGATGTTTAACTGACTGAGGAGGCGGCTCTTCCTGACAGTGGGGTTGAAAAATACAAGTTGAAAGGAGGTCTTGGGTTTCTGGGAATTTACCGGGATCATATTCCCACACAGAAACCTGTTTAATGACAAAGGCTGTGATGTGATGCCGAGCAGGTTCGCTCTTGAGAGGTCTAGTATCCCACCAGGTTTCATTGATGATTTAAGAATTGGTTCTTTTTAATCTCATTTCATTTCTGCACTGACGGGAAACCAGCCATTCTTCAGCCAAAGCTACATTTCAAAATTTCAACATTACCACAAGTCGGAAGAGGTTGCTGTGCATCATTACGCGGTCACAATTTCAACACACACGCAGCCGGTTTAGTGGAAATTCTGAACTTAAAACAGCACCAAAAAAATTATGCAATCTCAACCGCCTCAAACCAAAAACCAAGGCACTAATCGGTTAAATGACAGAGGCAGCGGAAAGGTGGTCCACTCAGCTCTAGACAAAAAGCAGCGTCATCCATCAAAGTGAAAATACACTGTCACAATGATAAAGAGCTACAGCAGATATTACAACAGTGCCTCCTGCACAAGATGCATTTCAAATCAAGTCACCCTGAAGAGTAACAATCTCAAACTGATCTGCCAGGCCATTTTTCTCCTGTGTGCTGCTTCGGAGTCATTTTACAAGCCGTGGCTGAGTGCCAGGCAGAGACGAAGTCTGATGCAGTCGTCCTGTGGACAAGTCCGTGGTAAACAGAGACTTCAGTGTCGCCAAGGCAAGCTTCAACCTGAAACTCGACCTCATATCACAAACGGTCATTGTGTGGAACTGTGGACAATATATCACAATGCTTGAAGACAATGTATAAACATTCAGCTTTTCCCACGCTGGGAAATCTGGGACCTTGCAGAAGTATACTCTGGGAATATGAGGCCAATGGCTTCAGCTAGAGTCAGGTGCAACAGTCAAACTTCTAAATCTCAGAGACAAACAGCTGAAAAATGTCTTAATGTTGTAGCAAATGGTGAAGCTGTCAAACTACAGTTCATGGCCGTTGCCAGCAAGAATCTACAAAACGGAACAAGGCGAATTTATTCTGGTTATTGCACGTTGACGGGTTTATAGTGAGCCACCTGTGCTTGGTCATGTTTCTCATGTTTGGCTATCACACAACACACTGAGAGGATGCGGCGGCAACATGCAGATGAAGCAGACTGAGGTGTGACACCAGGCCGCAAACCTGAAGCAACAGCTTATGAAGTGAGACTATCTTTGTGTGAAACAGTTTCCACGTCACATAAAGACCTTAGAGAAAAAAAAAGAATCACTTTAGCGCCTTTCGCAGTCAAATTTACAACTGCAGAAGAAGAGTTTCTCACTACTGGTGCAAAAATGCAACTGCACAGAACTTTGTTAGAGTGGCAGAAAAAAGGAAAACAGATTGTTCATGTATTTTTTCTGTTTCATTAACCACAATGCATTACATTAGGATTTAGTATTTATATAGCTAGCTCTAATTGAAGGTTTTGATACTCAGCAGTCCTAAAGGTCAAGCTATGTAAGGAGAACCACAGGTGAGCAAAAAATGATGCTATAATGAACCGTGAAGAGGCAACATTAAGACTGAATAATTTGAGTCAAGCAATTTGCTGTACTTATTGATGTCATACGTGTACTCCAAGGAAAGCTAGAAGGTTGTACAGTTAACTCCCAGGGTATAATTCTAAACCATACAACCTACTACCTCAACCCGGATGCACACATTTTCAACCCGGGTTCGTCTTCTCTACATATAACAGAGAAAAAGTTAGACCACCCTTTAACACAAAGGTCCAGCGTTGTCATCCAGCACTGCCTGGCCAAAACAAGACAATCCCTTTTCCACATTTTGTTGGATGAAGCATGCACTCTTTGTGGCATCGTTTCAATAAACTCCAAAGGCACAACATTCGTTTCCGTCTGAACTGATGAATTTCTGACATTTCATCATGCACCGATGATGGAAGAGTCAGACCGGCACATTCATACAGTCTGGCCATTTGTGAAAATGATGCGGCAGCGTCACACTCTCTACACCAGTCTTTAATAATTTGGCTCTGGCATTTTAGAATACAAACACCAGAGCAGGAAAAAATCTACTGACAGAAGAATCTGGACATTTGGATTTTTTGGAATAATGATGCTGACCAACAGAGGCAATCCTACATCATTTGTTTGTTTAAATATAATTTATTTGTTTTTTCTTTTGACCAGGCAGTGCATTTAAGAAACTTTAACTAAAGAAACACAATGCAGAAAATTAAATTCTTGCTTAATGTCACTAAATGTATTATGTATATGATCAAGAGCTTTTTATATGTACACAAAAAGAACTCACGATAAACATTTTTTTAAAAAGGCTAATGTCGTTCACACCACAGTGACAAAGACCCACAGAAGCGAGCTTGTGATGTCAGATTTGCCACAAGATCGGATCTACGGGTTTGTGCCAAATGGTCAAGCCAAAGTATCAAAATAACTGTGTGAAGCAATAAGATGGAGGCAAAAAGCACTGTTGACTAATGTGACAAGAAACCAGAGTGTGCAACAGCAGTCGGCAGCAAGGCTGCTCGTTAGTGTTTATATGGATTAGGACAGTGACAGAGATCCACTACAGCTTGCAGCAACAGACTTAGCTCAGATTCACCCCAAACAACCAAAGTTCATCAAACAGATGGTGAGAGGATTGTTAAAACTCACCCTTGGATGCGTCTCGATCGGGGTGAGGTAGAGGGGAGTTTTTGGTGGTCAACTTTTAGTCCTCGTCCTTAAAAACAGGAAAAAGAAAGTTGATTTTAGATACCGCATGATGGCATGTAACTGTTAGGACCTGTTGCAGAGGAATTACATTTGCTTTTAACAGTAAATCATGCTACAGTGCTTGAGAATGAAGTGAGTAGCATCGTAGAGAGGGAAAAAAAAGTCATATTACGTTACAAAAACTGCCAGGAACTATTCTGACATCAGATCCACATGAGAGAGAGAAAAGGTAGAAATTTTTTTAAACTGAAATTACTGTACTGTCTCAGGTTGCGGCGTCTCTGTTTGGGAGCGTCACACATTTCAGAAGTCACCAAAATGAAACAAGAGCACTCCAAAATTGCGCACTATTCCTAAGGCTGAAAAAAAAATGGAGTGGATCCAAATACATGACCATGAAGTTAACTGCTTCCAAGTCCGGTAAAAGCTACTACCTCAACAAATTTCTGCATAATCCCTCTAACAAACAACGTAACCAACTGTCTTGGTAAAGATTATTAAGTTTGCAATAATAGTTCAAAGCATGACGGTTCTTGCTCTGCTATTCTAAAGCAGCCTGCAGGTTTACCATAGGAGTCCCCTTCCAGGCCAGCAGCAGGCTGTGGTGAGAGGTTAGCTCAGTTTAGCTAAGACCACAGATAGCAGAGGTGGAGAGGGATGCCAGTGTAATCAAGCATGCTACAGGCAGCTACCATTAACTGTGCCAGTACCAGAGAGCCACAAACAGCTTAATATTCCTATGGTGGCAGAGCAACAAAGGAAAGTCTGAACTGATTTTTTTTTCCATAGCCGCACCGCAACAGTCTTAGATTTGTATTGCTAGGTTTCTGTGTGCACACTTTCAGCCTAGGTGTAAACAATGAGCTGTAAGCGTCACACCAGTTTAGCAACGCACTGTCCGCCATCTTCGTTTGCAAAAACCAGATTAAAAGAAGAACAAAACTGCACCGAAACAATTTTTTCAGGCCTCATCATTCTAAGTTTTCCCCTTTTCTCCCTCTTAGTCCGTCTGTCTCCCTCTTGCCTGCCGCTATTACAAAACCCTGGCTGAAAAGATCACATGATTTCCTACCGAGACAGCCACAGCATTCCCTCTAAGTATTCTGCTGACATTGTAAAGACATCTTTTGTCTAAATCAAAACGCTAGCCCCGCCTGCCCCTTCTCCCAAAATCTGGCACCTTCTGGGGGAAGCAGTGCAAAGGGTGGTGTCATGGCAACCTCTACCTGGCAGGCTGCCCAGCACCCTGAGCTGGAGAGAAGTAGGACTAATGCGGTGCTGAGCAGGAATGCTTGCTGCCTTCCAAAGTCAACTCTCTGGGCGTGCTGGTTGCTTAAGATTTCAGCACAGATGCCAAAATTTTTTTGACAGAATAAATACATTAGAGTGGAGGCATGACAAACTAATGACAATCTCTGCACTGTACCTCTTGATTCACATATCTGGAGATGGCTAAAATTAAATTAACATGTTTTTTCCTATAAAATCCTTTTATTTTTTGTTCTAAGCTCTTTCAGCGAGCACAAACAGATTAGATTTATAATTATCTAATCAAATAATTCATTTGTAAGCAATGCATTTACATTCCTTTTGAATCACTGCTTTCTTCAGAGCGAATAAGTACGGCAAGGACATTATTTTCAAGCAGCCAACCTTGGGCTCACAGACCAGAATACAGAGTATGAACCTCTAATGCATCAGCTGCAGACAAATGTGTTTTCCCCATGTGGATTACTTCTGCAGTTCAGCGAGAAGAGTAGCCAAAGAGTCAGTCTGGTTTGGTACAATAACAAAAGCATATGTCACAGACCTGTGACTCACTAAAGAGCCAGGTATCCACCAGAGACAAGATTAAAGTTCTGCCCTGAGAGCATCTCACACATCGGCTTTCTCAAACGGTTTAACACATAGCTACTGAGCTGCCAATGCACTTGCCCCACTCCGTTCATGAATGTACAAAAAATATCTTATTAAACCTGGAGAACTATGGCAGACTTCAACACGTTTAATTTCTCAGTGAGCTTCATAAGCTTTATATCTTTACCATAAAAATGTGCAGATTTATATTGTTAGAGGTGCAAAATTCATCATTTAATAACATTGATGCAAATTAAAAAAATATGTCATATTTAAATTACATTTTGCATAAAAAAATTCAGACCTTGTTCAGACTGCAGCCTGAAATGAGTACTCTCACAATAAAGATCTACAAACCAGTTTGTAATCTTTTTTTAACATAACAAAACCTATAATAAATTGTTTGTTAGTAATTTTAAATCTTTTAACAAATAAAAGAAACAAAGAAAATGAAGTGGATTTGGAAATTTTAATCTAAAGGTCACAACAAACCAAAAAAATAACAAAAAGAGAAAAGAAGCAAAGAAAAATAAAGAGAAACAGAATATACAAGTAACATCGATGAAGGTGTCAGGATTGGGAATAAAAGGAGCATCTAACAAAGGCATAGTCTATACATCAAGGATGGATTCAATCTCCTCACTTTGTGCCAGACTCAATCAGAGAATCATTTATCAGTCTAAAACAAGAGGAAAAATGTATATTACAAAACTGTTAAAAAAAAAAATTAAAAAACTATTTCAACATATACAATGAAGGAATGTGTAAAACTGTTTTCAGAAACATGTCCACTTTGAGCCCCAGGTCTGCACTGCATAGGAGACCAATATGGAATCAAGAGTGCCTTCAAAGAACAGGGATCCTGAAATATAACTGTTACAGCAGGAGTAAGCCACTTATAAACTGCACAGAAGCATTAAAACGTTCACAGGACACAATCATCACAAACGGAGACAAAGCTTTTGGACACATTGTTGTCAGATGCGTCCACATGTCAGCTGCTCTTAATAAAAATGGATGCGGGGAATAAAAAGTTTCTATCCTTAGTTTTGTCTAAAATGCTTCTTCAATGAATCTCACTCAGTTTTCTGATTTGCTGGTGATACTGCTTTACATAAGTAATTTGCTTGTCGCCATCATCAGCAATCCACATTAGTTGGATCTTTATGCAGAGTCCATCCCAAACATGGCAGAACCACCCAAGTGAACAACACAGCGTCTGTGATGGTATGGGGGTGCATTGGTTTCCACAGCATGAATGATTCGCACCCTGATGCAGAGGTGTATAATGAAGTTTCAGAGAGACATATGCTACCATCAAAGCAAGGTCTTTTCTTGGGAGGTCCATTGTTTTTTCAGCAGGACAACGGCAGACCTCGTTCTACATGACTTACAACAGCATGGCTGCGTATGTGTGCTTGACTGACCCGCCTGCAGTCCAGATCTGTTAGCTACTGAAAAGGGATCAGATGATGAGGACCGCAGACTGCTGAAATCTTGGACTAGGCAAGAATGGACACAAATTCCTCTGAAAATAATAAAATTAGTATCCTGACTTCTAAAATAATTAAAGACAGTTATCTGTTTGTACATGTGATGTGATTGTAATCCCAGTAAAAAAAGAGAAACATTATTGGGTCTGTCTTAATATTTTTTGCCGGCTTGGACACAGTATTCATTGTCACCTGCTTATTTTTCTTCATCCATCTAAAAGAAGCATCGTAGACGAATATTAAACATGTGGCCATCAACTTCAGACATATCGTGTTGATGAAAAGCACCAAAGTGGAAAATCTGTTGTGGTTATATTGATTAAATCATATACAGTCAACACTTCTCTGCTGTTGGAACACAAACTAATCACACAAATGTCTCTACCTCTCTGCAATCCCGGATCTCCACATAAAACCGTATTCTATTTACTGCTGATCACTGGTGCAGGAAACTCTGGCATCAGAGGACACGCAGGCTCCTCGCACCCAACTGCCCACTGATGAGCCATTGCTATCACTCTCTGTGATTGACACATCTGTTTATTTACATCTGTTGTGAATGGATGAGAAGATAATGATTAACTATCAAACCCCTTCTATTTTCACCCAACCCTTTCTCTGAAAGTGAATTACATTAAAGAAAAATAAAGTGCCGATTCAGACTTCCTCGCTGTCCACACACACACACACACACACACACACACGCACACACACACACACACACACATAAAGGCAGACACATACACACCACTGGAACACAACTTTCAGACCACTAAACAAGATGGCCATGCAGCCATCTGAGCCTCTCATCTGTCTTAGTCTACTCCAAGGACTGGGCCAAAACAGTTTCAAAACACTCGCACCGCGAAGGTCATTTCGTATCCTGGAAGGCAGGAGGCCAGGGTCAAAGTTCAAATGAAACTGGGGGGTAAAGGATGTCCCTTGGGGATGGCATGTACCATTTCGACCCAGACAGGGGTGGAACAATCAGACTGACTTCTCAACCTGATAATCTATAAAATGCAATACATCTTTTGTCAGAGGGGGAGGGAGAGACAGACAGATGAGACAACATTTTAGATGTGCAGATAGGAAAACAGAAAGATTTCTTGGAATTAAAATGTCTTATTATACCCTGTGTAGTTAAAGACAAAATATCCGACAACAAAATCCTCCAAATTAGAAATCTGAGATACACAGTAAAGAAAAAATTATTCTCCTTTAGAAAATAAAAACAGATAATCCTGTTATCGTCAGAAGTTGCTTAATATCCGACCTTTAGAGTCTGGCACATTTTTGATCCAACACCCGAGCATTCTTGCTGCCGAAGCGCTGAAATAAGATCAGGTATGCTATTTTATTCTCCTGAGGTCCACCCGAAGACAGAATTATTTCTGGTGAATCGCAGCCAGCAGATTAATCCAGATGCAAGTTCGTACAGTTCAGACTGATGAGACACACACCCATTCAGCCATTTTATAGTGTCTGACTGGACTTGCCGAGACTAGCATAAGACAATAGAAATCCAAAAGTGATTAAATGTCTTAGATTCTGCGCAGAATATTCTGAATAACCATCACCTAAATTTTAAATCAGCGTGAAGAGACAATGGTGAAAAGAGAGTTGAGGCTGTTCACAGTCTGTACTTTTTCTTTGTTTTCCCAGCTGAGAGGCTCAGTCAGAGGTCCCCCTGTCTGGCCTCTGTTCCTCGCTGTCCGGCCGCAAGGATTTCCAAAGGAAAAAATGTCTCTCAGAACAAACACGATTTGTCAAAATGAACAGAAAGATGGAAAACCAGTTGTCCAGCCACGCACAACTATTGTTGTACCATGAATATAAATTGTGGAAATCTTTGTTCATGAGCATACAAATATCTAAATGTAACCATATATAAATGGCTACAAAATCCCCCCAAAACCATCTATAATCACGAGTATAGCGAGGAATTTTCTAAGTGATGTTTTTTAGCATCCTGGCATTAAAGAAGAGTCACACATCCCCAGAGACACTGAATTAACTGTTTAAGGTAACATAAAATATCACTAAATGACTTACTTAAAAGTGATATTGCTTTAAAAGCTAAAAGAGCTTCACCAAGGTGCCAGCAAATGGTGATGACTTTGCCTGACCCACCTGTCTGTTGGTCCTGCTGCCTAGCACCAGACTAACACTGGGATTTTCACCATAGCTTATTGGCTGCAGCTGACTCACCGGCAGCCAATCAGTGCACGTGTAGGAATGATGGAGGGCAACATTGAGATTGTAAGAGTGGAGGGGGAGAAGAAGAGGCTGTGAAGAGGCAACCAAACCTCATGCAAACTCCAAAATAGAACCCTAAAAAATAAATAAAAAAGAAAAAGCACCAATCGGAGAGACCCATTTCTGTTGAAATTTCCACAGGAAAATGATTCTTTTCATAGTATGAAAAAAATTCGTAATCGGGAGAAAATATACCTGCATTTGAATTCAAGTCTCTCTAAGGGACCAATGTGAACGATCTCTGTTGGGTTATCAAATGTCCTCTCGTAAAAATAACAAAGTAAAAGGGGACCTGTCTGTGAATAGCAATGAATTGCTCACCTGGCTTCAGACAAGGCTGCCATCAGACTGCTTTTACCGTTCCTAAAAAGGATCAATACCTAATGAATTTCAAACGGCAGAGTTTCAGAAGCATAAATGTATCCTACACATGAGTGCATAAAGTAACCTCTGTGGATCGATGAATATGACATTACACAGAGCTAGAAGAATGCATCTTCTTAATTGACCTGAGCATTTTCAAATTAATTCAAACAGCAATTAAAATGGATCGGTCTGTGTGGCACCTTCGTCCTGGAAGCTGTTGTTGTCTATTCAGATCACCTTAGGACCCGGCTTTGTGCTTTAATTACCACTGTATCTTATCAGACTGCTCAGGCAATACAGCAGAAACAGTACAGAAATAAAAGGCCTGGTTTAGCATTTCCATTGCAATGGGATTAGGACTATACATTATTATATACATTTATGCTGCAACTGAGTCAAATGTCATTAAAAAAACACACATGCCATCCATAATACAGAACCAGAATACTTCAGAAATCATTCATAAATTAGATGTTTTGGTTAAATGTGTTTTTGTAGATGAAAAATTGGATAGAAATT
>JBBDHI010000016.1:575290-594641 GCA_037177115.1 Craterocephalus stercusmuscarum
TCTTAGAAGTATATCTCAAGTCACTATCATAGTATTACTGACCTGTAGAAGAAAACCTAAAAAAATAATCGAAGTTGCTAGATATATTACTGTATTATTAAAATAAAATACCTGAATAATTAATTTATTTCAAAGTCAAAACACAGTGATCTTGTGAGGCTCTGAAAAGGAGAACTGAAAGTGTTTACTGAACTAGAATAATTACTTCAATGCAGATAAAATGATATCATTTTCTATGAAAATAATGTGAGTGTGTCCACATATTAACCTCTTGTATTAAAAGGTTATGGATGAGTGTGTACGCATTTGACGAGGCAAGAGATTCGATGACAGCTTTAGTTAAAGGTGAGACGATCAATGTCAACATATCAATATTGCTCAGTCAGATGAGGTGACTATTTGTTCGCTCTGATTTATTAAGCAGAACTCATTTTCTTGTTTAACTGCCAGCACAGTTTAATGACTTTCTCTTACTCAGAATTAAAATGAGAAAAAAAATTAAACAAAATATAAATGATAACGAGTATAACATTTTAAAGAGGAAATTTACTAAATTCTTCTTTATAAATGGTCCGATTTAATTGTATTTGCTAAAATGCTGTGTCTGTGTGTGCTGCACACAGGTAATAAGGAGCATTAAATTACATAAAAACCAAAAAGGTTTTTGAGTATTTCTCTGCATCAAATATAGAGAGTAAAGCAGCTTTAGCTTCCATGCTCCATGTGACAGGTTGCTGTTGCAGGCGCCAATCAAATGGGACATAGGAGGAGGGGTAGGGGGGCAAAAAGGGCAGAAAATGAGCAAATTCAAAGGCAGGGGAAGGAAAGCAAAGAAACCAGTGAGGTAAAATCACAACGGCACTGTGTTCGCACAACAATCAAACTACAGGTCTGCGTCCATAAAAATACCGCTGCTACCCATAACCACATCCAGACAGCATTAAACAAACAGGCTTCAGAGGTCTGCTTCTGTTCGACACAAAATAGAGCTTTCCTTGATTTAAAAAAATATACATATCGGCAAACAGAAAAAAATGTTTGCCAACAAGCAGCAAAACCCTTTTATAATGATAATAATTAATTACATTCATTAATTTGTTTAAATTTACAGTGTAAAAACTAATCCCCACAGATATGAATGATTTTGACAGAGGTTAATCCAAATGTAAACATTATCAGCCTCATAATGTTATCAATCAGTAAATTAAAAGCAGCCAAATCATGAAAAGTTATCATTCAACCTGTCACATTTAAAACTAAATGTTTACAATTGTCCTTTTAATTACAATGCTACAACTTTAAAGGAAATATTGAAGTAAAGACTAAACACACACAGCTGTACAATAAATGACACATCCCAGAAAACAATGGCGTCTGTTATTAGTCCTTGTAGATATGAGAAAAAACAGACCTGCGATACACTAACAACACGAGGGGTTTGTTGAAAACACAGCCAGCTGATCTGAGCAGGAACAATGGCGGAGAAAGGGGGCTGCGGGGTTGAGGGGGCAAAGATCCCTCGACTGAACCAACATACAACGGTCCGACAGGGTCGACTCGGCCACATCCACCACAAAGACAGCCTTCCTGTCTCATGTTACTCACAAACACGGGCCAATACTTTACAGTAGGCCAACACACAAAACGAAATTGCAGAAGAATGTTCTGCGTCCATAAAAGGGGGAGATTTTTTTAATGTCTTCGGCTGTAAGTGGAATAATTTTACACTATTTTAGCCAATTTAAATTGTGGTCATTTCCTTAATGTGCCATGAAATACCACAGGATGAAATAAATACGGAAATAATTTTTTTATTTCTTCAGTGATGTGTGTTTTTCCCATTATCTCCAATTAGCTCTGAGTGCTGCGCACGAGGGGATTTAGAGATCCTGCACTGCTAATCCAAAACTAAAAGCATCTAAATGACAAGCAGAGTTTGATCTTAACTTAAGATAAAATTTCATTTCTTCGCTCTATGACCTGCCATTCGCCACAGGTGTACACAGACGAGCACTACCGATGTAACTCGGAGGAGAAACGTCAACCGGCAGCCCATCAGCACTGTCAGCCTGCCTGGAAACGGTGGCAGCTAAATGCCAAGTGCTGCTCGAGCTCGTCTCCTCTCACTGCCGCAAAGACACAAACCACTGTCAGCAGCATTCACGCATCATTACGAGGCAGCAAAGCAAAGCAAATACAAGGGAGTTTGCAAAGGATGAGAAGTTTTAAGTCCCACAGCCTGCAATGGCCCTATCGCTGTTTTCTGGATGGGGACCGGGGAGCCAGCAAACTCACTACATGGCACGGGATAAGGCATATTATCATTATGCTGTTGGAAATTATAGAAAATCTAAAGGATGATATAGAGCATAAATACAGACTAAAACTTCCTGCTGTCTGACTGAAAGGCCATGTCAGGGTAAAGATGCTCAGCTTTTTAACATAAATATCCATCTAGAAATCTTCAAATTAAACTCAATAAACAGTCTAAAAAATGGAAATTAATTTCATGCTGAATAAATTGCAGTAATATACGTCTCCTCTTTTCAACATTATAATTTCCGTCTGGGTTGAATGGAGCATTTTTCATTAATTTCATTCAGTAGGGTCAGGATGACAATCTGAGCTCTAACAAAAAAGGCAAAAGCAAAGGTGGTTTATTTCCATATAAACAGAGCAGGCTTCCTTGAACTAACTCTGTTGTCCCCTTTCAGAGACACATAGGCATGTGTCTCCCTCCCTCAGGTCAAGCTCATAGTCTGCTGCACAAAGCAAATGGGCATCATAATTTCCTTAAACCCCTGAAGCCTGCCAATACAACAGTTTTTAATGATGTGACTTCCAAGTAAAATCAACATTTCAATGAGTAAATCTGACTTAAATCTGAGTAAATCATAACTGTGAGCACAATCTCATCTTAACATAATTAAATAATGACGCTAAAACTTGCTGCTCTTCAAGAAAAGAAATCCTGACTTGGTCAAAAGCCGTGTGATGCTCTGACCACTGTGTCCTAACGGAAGCTTGTGTGTTTGTTAGAGAGTTGCTGGGTCTCCGGGCGCCACCATCACTGTCACCAAAGTCAAATATAAAGCTTCCCAAAGGTGGGCTGGAAACAGGAGGGCCCAACTCTCAAAGTGCTGCTTAATTAGGTGCAGGACAACAAATCCTCTCTATTCAGTGGCCGGACACTTGTGGTGCTGGAGTGTATGGTCGGTGAAAGAGTCCCGTCATAACATTAGAGGAGTGTCCCCTCCCTCGCGACAACACACACTAATTCACTAATGCCTGCGTGTGTTAACAAGCCCATCGTCTGCTTCTCTAACTCTTTGTCTCTTGAATGGGTGCAAATGGAGAGACAAAACAGCACACACACATTGAGGCCCTCCTTCGACACATTGCTCTTTTTACAGCCCCAGACTGGACACTTGGGTTTAACACTATTAAAAAACACTATAACTGCTGCAAATATAAGAAATCCCACAGCATAAATATAGAATAAAATTAAACATTTTTATATCCATATTTTCTACAATTTCAAATATAAATAGAAAATCATAAAAGCTGATAAATGTTTTTTTAAATATATTTTTAAGAGCAGCTCTTGCCATAATTGTAAAATAAACCAAAATCTGGAATTTTAAAAAGCGATTACAACCATGAAATAAAACAAAAAGATCATTTTATCTATATTATTTCTACAAAATAAATTAATAACATATGAAATTGCAGATAAATTTTAAAACAAAAAAGAAAAAAATAATATCTACTATGTTATTTAATTTATTAAACCTTTATAAGCACACTTCTACTCCCAGTCTATATGTGTTGAAGATGGAATAACTCAGACTAGAGCTTGGTATGGGTGGTGGGCCTCTAATCCTGAAGGACAAAACCAGCATATCCACCGAGACCAATCTTGTTTGATGGATCCCTGCTGCTGGATCCAACAGCAACGGTTCGGTCTGTGAGGCCCATTGTGTCGGAGATACACGGGAAGGAAACACACTCAAATTATATTAGAAACGGGGCTCCTCAAATACAATATTAATTCGCAGACACAGTCAAAGCAGATTATCTTAATCCAGAAGAAACTGATTTGAAATACCCTTGTTGTAATGTTAATCTGCACATTAAAAACCACAACTAAACTAATTAAAAATATATATTTTTAAAGTTTTTTCTGAAAATATCAGCATCCTAATATAAAACTGAATAAAATATAGAAATGTATGAGACTTTTTTCCTCAATTGTAACATGAAAATAAATAAGGAAAATTATAAATCTTAACCAGCTATTTTCTCAAAAGAAATATAAACCAACAAAAATTAAGCTTTAAAATCTGTCTTGGTAATTAAAACTAAAAGTTATGATCTCAGTAGCAGTGAGGGTTAATAAAATAAAAGAAGGGTTTGGGAGATTTAAAAAAAGAATGTGGAGCAGCACTGCCGTCACCCAGGGATTCAGCATGGCTGTCTGTGCATGTGGCAGACAGTTAAAGAAAATAAATCTGTACTTCATTGTCCCAAGTGCCCAAGTCTGTCTTGCTGCAGTGAATGTGACGATGAGCTTCTTCTTCAGTGTATGTATGTGAAGATATATTTGTGCGTTTCAGCTGAAAATGTGCTCGGCCTTCGTCTTTATGGTCAGATGGCAGAGGCTGGCTGGTGCCGTAAGTCAGCTCTGGGTCAGTCCAAACACTGGCAGCTATTCATGACCAGATCAAGCTGATGTGGGATTCTGTCCCTCCTCTGGCCCCCATTTCCATATGAATGTGGAATATGCTAAAAGAAAAGGGGGGAAAAAAAACAAACAAGCAGGATCCTTGTCCCACTGCCCTTACAAGATGAGAAAACATAGACTCTGCATCCTTCCTCATGATAAATAACTCACATATCTCCACCATGAGCAGATTTTTAAAAAATAAAAACGTCAAAGAAGGCAAAAGCAGCTTTCACACGCACATAAATTATCTTTCTCTTCCCCACACGAGCCCGGCAGAAGTCAGTGCTTTCAGCCGAGCAGCGTATAAATCAAAACACAAATGCATACACATATTTTAAGATGCCTCATGATGGACCGACATACGCACACAAGAATCCCTCCATGCTGGCTTCGTCCTAGCCACTTTGTATAAAGGGATCAGCCAGACAAAGGGTTTGTCCTGAATGGCAAACAGCAGGAAGCATGAAAACGGCAATGAACATGATGTAGAGGCGTACACATCAAGGAACCCGTGAAGCATAAAGCCACGATGGAGAAGTGGATTGAAAAAAAAAACAAAGGAACAAATAATGTGGATCTGCATACCCTGGTTGTCCTGTCTCCTCTCTCTGCTACCTGGCAGGCCCAGGTTGAAACCAGCTGCATCAACACAACACCATCACGTGTTTACACATGTGGCTCAGACAGATGTGGGCCTCCGTGCACACGCAGACAATGTCACACGCTCCCTTTGTTGCAGTCCATCGTTGGGTCGGAGACAAACCTCAGTGGCCTTTGGCTGTTTAAAGGTGGGCTCAGACCGAGAGCAAGGGGACCATCTATTACAGGGAGGGATGAGGGGAGGGGAGACACAGACCCCCTAAATAGGGGGTGGAGGGGGGGGGGACACAGCTCAGACAGCCAGGCTTATAACTGCATATGAGAACCAGTAGCCCAAAGCCTGGTGTTGCATTCTGAGGAGAAGCCACACACACATACATGCAGATCTGCAAACACACCTTTCCAGATCTATTGCTTCCACATACAGGCCTCAAACAAATACAAGAAAATTATTTCCTCTCCTTTGCAAGAAGGGATAATGATCAAAGAGACTGAAGGATAGATTTTACATTATCTCAGCAGACGTCACAAACCATTTCTGAAAGGTTCCTGAAGTCATTTACATAATTATGGAGAAACATGAGGGAAATTACACCAATGTGATGAAGCACAAAAGAAGGATAATTCCGCAGTTAAACACACTCTGCTTCCCCCTTTTTTTCTTTTTGCAACAAACATAATTAAAACATTTCCTGATTCTACTGTAGCATCTTCTCATTATCAAATTCAGTCAATAGCTATAAACACGCACACCTAATAAGGTAAAAACATAATATTTTGTTCATCGAAGTTTATTAATTGAAAGAATCTTAAATATTCTATAACAGCAATGCCTAAAAAAATCCTTGACCACTTTATTTTTTGTGGATTAAATAAACAAAATTGATATTTAACTTCATTTTACCACAGATTTATTCTTTTTATGTAAACTAACAAGTGATTTGTTGAAATGATTCCAATGTTTTCATGAGTTTGTCTATGCTACCTGTACAGTTATAATGAGAGGCTACATACTGTGTTTGTATTTGTCATGTGTCCTATTTTAAAGGCACTGTTTTTCTGTAGATAGACACGAAACTGACAGAAAAGTGGTCTGACAGAGGAGCACGGTTTTATCTGCAAAATAAATTAACCATAAACTTTCTAAAGCAAAGATAACAATGTTATGTTTGTTTCCATGAAAAACATTAACGATATAACGAAGGACAAATTAACATATTTGAGGAAAAAAAGGAAAAATGTTTCCTTCCTGAAGCAGTTTGTATGGCAAAAAATGTCTTTACCTCGTTACCTGTAATTGGTTTTACTTTAAATTCTATTATCAATTACTATGTGTAGAGGAAGTACAAGGAACAACCTAAATCTGCTTTCAAGATGGCATCCATTGCTTGCTCCAGTAAAGTGATAATAAATAACTCATGGGTAAAAGCAAACAAAAAAGAAAAGGGAAACTTACTGCACCACAAAAAGGGCAAACAGCCCACTCTTTTGCAACAACAGAGTAATTTAATTATAACCCTCCCATGTTTGAGTTAATTGTATTAATATAAATTAAGCGAGTGAGATTCAGACCAAATTTTCTGGCACAGGTACAGCTCTCTCCCCAGTTTCCCTCCATCCCCCACCCCCCTTTTCTCTCCCAGTTTTGTCCCATTGTGGAAGAGAACCCTGGGCTTCATTACACAACTGCTGGGGTGTCAGGCCCAGTGAATTATGCTGCTTAGAAATATCTGTCACTGCTAATCACAAGTGTGCAGCCAGATGTGTATGTACATGTTTTTACTTAGAAGGAGCCAATCACGCGGCAGGAATTTTGCCTCCCCTTGTTGCCCCTTTAAAACACAGGTGATACTTGTTAGGAACAGTCACTATGAGACCTCCTGCAACGACACAAGTTGATGAGCTGTAACAAAGTTTGACTAAGCTGCTGTGCTGGAATCGCCTCGTTCTTCTTGCACAGCCATATCTACTATAAGGAAAACTCAGCTGTATGAGGTTAAACCTGAAGAAGTAATACTTTGCTTTCTTATAATTTCTTTTCCATACGCACACAAGTGTGCTCGGGTCATCATGAACCCAGCGCCAGACACCTGTTCAATAAGAAAAAGGGATTGTGAGTCTTCCTTTGCTATTTACAAGCCCCCCAAAACAGACTCAAAACAAGCTAACTTGGGTGGATTTGCATATATCATAACAACGCAGAATGAAACAAAAAGCTAGAAACTTACCAAAAACAAAACTTTTGTGGCAGAAGGAACGAAAAAACAAAGACATGTATAGCGTCCCACTGGGGTGATTTGGTCCTCACTGAGTCATAGTGTGTGACCCTTTCCAGCAGCACGCCAGCCTCTGCCAGCTACACAAACAGTGAGGGAGAACATGACATCACCCCTATAACATCCACAAGATACATTCAAGGCTCACAGTTCAGCAGGTTCAAATGAGCGGTGCAGATGGAGGCTAATGCTGACTGCTGATCCTGCCACCTCTTCAAAATATCCCTGCTGGCCTGCGTTCGATGCTGCAGGTAATTACAGGGAAGTTGTAACATTTGAGCAGAAGCCCCTTTTTATAAAAAAAAGAAAAACATCTAGCATCCACTCATTGAAAGAGAGTTTTCTAAGGCTGGATGTTGATCTAGAAAGCATCCAGTCTGGGCCATAAATGTCTAGAGGCACGTGGAAGATGCTTCCTCCTGAGTGCGCCCACCATAATAAAGAAGACCAACCCCAGTGGGAGTAAACAAGACACACAAATCTCTCTACCCTCTGGGCGGCTCGGCCAGGAGACATCAATTCCCCCTTGCAATCACCACGTCTGTCTTCAAAGAGATCTCATTACACTCTCGCATCATCGCGCTCCTCGGTTGCAGCTAGCACGCCAAGATGTTTTGGGATTTTCTCTGCTCTTGATAAACTTGACCCGTGCAAGGTTTGAGTATTTGATAGTTGGGACTATTGTTTGCCTTTTAATGAGCCAGTCTAAAAATGGTAATTATCCCAGCATAGTGAAGAGTATGCAGAGTATTTTTCTAATTCCTCTCTAACATGAAAAAAAGGAGCTTGTAAATAAGGAAAAACATAAATGTGTGAGACGAATGAAGCCTGGTGGAAGAAGGAAAAGGATCTGCAAGAAAAAGAAAAAAAACAGCAGTCCACCATGTGGTCCACAATCTATTCATTGCTCCCGTTTAATTTCTTTTGGGTGCATAATCCTTTCAGTTTCAATGGCAAATTTAACAGTCCCCAAGGCTTAAGCACCAGACTGGTCAATACAAAACCAGACAACTAATTACTGAGCGCACCGTGCTCTCCTCTGCCCCCTCCTCCCTTCTTCCCCTTTTTCTCTCCGATGCTGCTCTCTCCAGCAGCTGTGGGGATCATGTACACAAGAGCAGCAGTCAGGCAGTATTAGGTTTCCACTTCCCAGATCTCGCTTAAAAGCCTGTCCCATAATGGCCCTTCAGTCACAGAAACACGCATAAGGTTTCATATGAAAAAGACACACACAGTTGGACGACCACATGCGAGTATTGACATTCACTTGAGCCATTTTGAAGATTCTTAAAATAGAGTTGTGTTTATTTGCCTTGCTGCATTTGTTTACTTGTTTCTCCAGCAAGCTGTCTTTTCAGTTACGCAAAAGGTTAATTGTTGTGATTGGGCTGTTTTAAGTGGCTGAACAGTTCCCAAAGTAAATTAAATGTTTACTGAGAAACAACATAAATGTTGATGATGTCAAGCAGTTAAGCAGCAGCTTTAAGAGCGTGTAATTACCACGTAATTGACACCTTGTTTTAAAGTAATAAATTGGGGTACAACTTGACAGGCTGCTTAGCTCATAAAAAAAAAAAAAAAAACAGCCTTCAGTGGTAAGTTGAGCCGAAACTTGCAGTCCCCCTAATCATTTAGTAAATCTTTTTTTTTTTTTTTACTATGGATTAAAATTTCAAATAAATTGTTAAAACAAGATAGCGAATATTATCTGTTTAATGGAAATATTTGTTATTTCTTCTTTTTTTTAAAAAAAATTGGGGGGGAATTTTTTCTTCTAATATTTCTTATTAATGTCTTTATTCAATTTTAGCTTTAAAATATTCTTTTCTATTGAGTTACAACCTAAAAATGTATTTGTATACAAGTAAAATCTGAGTTTGTTTAATCATTTAAATGATTACATAATATTATTGAAACAAAAAAAAGAAACTCATTCCATTAAATATGGCACTAACTTTGTATGGTCATATTAATGTTCAGTTTTTTTTAGCTCTGGAAAAGATCTGGATGCATCTGATGCAGGAACCCTCAAACATATGGTCCTTGTGCTGTTTTTAGTGCAGATGTGAAAGAAGTTATCCTGTGCTTCCCATGAGTAAATACAGTGGTTGGAACAATGATAACACGGCCATGATAGCATGCTCAGCACTAACCCAGCCCCATGTTGCGTAGTGTTGTGACTGTTGTCCTATGCTTTGTGGCCATCCTCTATAAACAGACGCACTGTCGAGGCTTTGATCATGACCCAAACACACAGCGGCAGCTCGGCACAGCCACTAATTTGCTGATGGGTTTAAAAACTCCCCCAGTTAAGATCACTTCCCTCAGATAATGGGAAGAGTTGGCCCCCAGTGACCTGAGCGGAGTGTCCTTTGTCTCACTCCTAATGTTTGACTTAGCCCATTGTGTCTGCTTTATCCAACACCTCCAACCCCCCACCCCTCGCGGCACAGCTTTGACGCGACAACCTTGCAGCACCACACCGGACTGCCCCTCAAAGAGGAAATGCTTAATGTATGGAAACCATTTCCCAGTGTGCCCCTGAGCGCTGTATGCACCCACCCCCCACCCCCTTTACTCTTCCTTCCCCACACCCCGATGCCCCCCAACAGTTGTGTTTGCGTGGCCACAAAAGGCTGGGGTCGTTTATGAAGCAGAGCTGTTTAAAAAGGTACAAAGAGAATCACGTGGCTAGAAACACTGGGACGGACACACGCATACACAAAAAAAAAACACACACGACTTGACAAAGAAGCCCTGAAACCCCTCTGCTTCCAAACAAGGAGGACGAACTCCTGTTGGCTTGAAGAGAGCCAGACAAATTGATAATGATCTCTTGACCTAAGAAACAGGCAGCTGCCCAAGACACACATCTCTAAAATTGCCGAAACACAAAAGCGGGATAATAAGAAACCTAGAATGTAATGTACACAGCATCATTCGGAGTATGAAAAGCTCAGCCCTACTTAAAAGTGAATATGTTTAAATGTCAAACTTTGCTCTCAGCCTCCTGCGCCAATCTCTGGGATGACGCTTCAACATGTGCTTGGCCTGATCACTTCTGCAGCAGGAGACCACTGCTGTTTGCAGTGTAAATGCAGGTGGACATGAAAGGGAGAGTTTAACTTTGTAGCGGTGACAAATGCTCCCCTTCTTCTTTCTCTCCCTCTTGCATCCTGCATTTGGAATGTCCAAGGAATCTCAGATAGGCTCCTTTCTCCAACATTGCAAAGACAAAAGGCTTGAACTGTTTGCTGTTATTATTTGGTGGTAGCTGCGTTAATGTTCACCCTCATCAGCACCCTCGGCTGTTATTATAAAGATGTTCCATATTTTCTTTTCTTTTGTTCCACATTTTGTTTCTGCTTTGTATTGGAAAGGACAGCTGGGTAAGAAATAGATCGCTGGTAAAGAGACACACAGTCTCCTTCATAGACATGACATCATCACCTTTATAACCGACTCATAGGGGGCCGTTTATGCTTGTATGTAATGCTGTGTGTTTGTGCCATGACTTTGGAGCCTTTGCAATGTGTTTTTAATATCTTTATAAGCTAAAAGCAAAACATGTTGTTCTATTTTATCATTCATATGATGATAATAATGCCCTTAATTCAAAATACAGGCATGGGTTTTAATTCACTGCAGCAAAGAGTGAACACTTAACATCTGTGTTGGCTGTTTTCCAGTGGCGATGCTCGAGACTTTGCTCGAGTCATTAATAATTCAATCGGACTGGCTTATGGTTATCATCTGTCACTGTCTAATCGCTGAATGACAATTTTTGCATCAATTTACACTATTCATCGAAGGAAGTTAAAGTAATGGCCAGTAAAGGTGGGATTTTAACCACATTAATTAATATCGAACAGAAGCAAATCAAAATCATGGTTTGCCCCATACACACCTGCCTACAGAATGAGGAGGGAAAAATGAATTCTCTATCCCCAGAAAATCTCGACACCTGAATTTAAACTGTTGATTCAGTGCTGGCTCCACACACAGCAACTTACTCCAGGAGGACAAAGCTGGACATTCTGTTTAATCGTTTGCATTTGAACCTCTTGCTTGGGCAGAGTCAAATGGATGATTACAGTGGGAGGACTCCGCTTGCGGCAGGATGCCGTCGGCAGAATAAAGGAACCAATGCCCCAGCTGAATAAATAAACCTAAGAGGACTCAACATGAAAGTTGTGATTATGTCGGTCAGATCTGTCAAAGGTAGCAGAAGATGGGGTTATGGGGCTTCCGCTTTCCTGGTTTCCACAGTGATGAGCTCTTGCAGCAGGAGGAGTTGTATATTTATTTTGTAACTCTTCTGATCAAATTTCTTCCTCTAGCAGTGCGGATTCACCCTCAAATGAATGCCCACATCATGCAGCAAAAGCTGACAAGAGGCAAATCCCTTCACCTACTTGTGTCAGGTGTGAATACCTTATTATTTCCCTTCTCCTCACAGCAGACATTGCAGCCTTCAAGTTACAGTTTAGACCAGTAAGGTCCAAGTTTTGTTTTGCCGGAAAACTGGCATTGTCTGATTGCTTTCATTTTAGAGTGCCGTGGAGAGGCCAATGGGTGCCACTCGATGCTTTTACATGCACTCTAGTAATCTGATCACAACCCGAGTAAGACAATATCCAGATTGGGACTGTCATACAAACATCCTAACAAAGTTATCTTACTTACATTATGGTTGTAATGGAAGGACACACAACTTGATTTACAGGGAAGGATAACCCAATGAATTATAAATTACTTTCAACATCTTTATAGCACTGTAGGGCTGGTGATATATCAAAAAATATTATCACAGTATTATTTTCTAAGTGTTGAAATAATGACCACAAGGCAAATAGTGTGTTTTGCTGTGAAATATGAACGTGCTGCTGTAATCTCTTGGCTTCCTTTTGAATGCTTTTCACTTCGAAAATATGACAACTGATGAAATGGGGTTTTCTGCAGTTTCTGGGGAGATACCATTTTAGGGTGATTAAACAAGTCAGTCATGCCTCCAGTTTTTGGTGTTTACCAACCAACCGCAAAGTTTTCACATTGTATTAAAGTGCTCTTCATTATTTTTACTGAATCCAAACCAGCTCCATATCACTGACATAGTGGGGCCTTTATCTGTCAACAACTTGGACTGTTTGAGAAAATTACAGGAGTTCAGTTTCAGTCTCAGAGCTGTTTCCGTGGTTTTTGTTGGCTACACTCATTCTCTTCTACGTTTCTGTTCAGTTTCCTTCCTCAGTCCACCAGCATGTCTTTCCTTTCTTTTTTCCCCCCTTTTGGGTTTTTATGATGGTTAGCAGCCAGTTTAGAGGTACATTACCGCCAACTAGTGGATTGGAGAGTGTTGAGGATGCACAGCTGGCTTTTTAGATGGATCGACTGAAAATGTCACCGAGATCAACGTGAATTTTATCTAATTTTAAGGGTGTTTTATCGCACAGATCCATAGCATCGTATCTTTTTAAATTCTGAAGAGGGTTTGAAAAGTGACATTGACATGATCAACATCAAAGTGACTCAATTTAACTTAATTTTCAATTTTTGTTTCCCTGTAAGTCTGCATACCCTACTGGATTTTACCAGTTAGAAAAAAATCCTGCTGAGCTGGAAGTGGTCCAGATGCATGGCTTAAATCTTTAAAAATGATGGTTGCCATTACATGAAATACAGCGTGGCACCATAAATGTGCTCCGAGAATGTCTGAAAAATTCCTCAGCAGGAAGACTAAAATGTAAATCACACAGTCTATCTTGGTAGAAAGCCAGAAAAGGAAACCACCACCTATTTCCTGGAGCAGTCAGATCCTGCCCGCTTTCTGAGTTTCTGTTTTCATCCTCAATGGCACCTGTGTCATTCACATGTCAGCAGCAGGCTAACAGCTAATAAATCACTGCTACTAAGTGAGCTTTTCCTTTTCACTGCTTGCACACAAAAAGTGAGCTAATTTATAACCAGAGGAGGCATGAGGTAGAGGCTAAAATTGGCGGTGGGGGTCAGGCAGGTTATCTAAAGACATGTCTTCATCTGGTGTAAAGGACAACAAATAGTAACGATCGTCCACAGACACAACTGCTCCTCTATGAATTCAGTGCCATGTTTGCTTTTTTAAACAGGAACAGTAATTTTGTACTCAAAATGATAAAACTGAATAAAAACCCACGATCAGCTTATTTAAATAATCTAAGCAGCTTTTAGAGCAGCAGACCTGAGAAAAACATCCATTTCTGACAGCTGAGCAGAAAACACACGAGTCATAGCATATCCTGTCAAGAAAACCTCTCAAACCCTCGTTACGACAGCGTACGGTTCCCCTGCTTCATTTGTCTTTGACCTACATGCCCAAAATAGAGAACTAGATTCTGCTGCAGACACACTTTATGTGTATTTATAAAAGAGCTGCAGCAGCGTCTGAAATCCAGCACAAGATTCCTCACATTCTATAAGTTAAACAGACAGCAGAGCAAAAATAAACTCCAGCCATCTCAGTCTCGGGTTTAAAAGCACCCTTCATGGGAAAAATAAGTCCATTACTGCAAGTCAAGATACTCCATTCCCATGTTGCTGAGATGTTTAATGAACACAGGGAACGAGGGAGGTACAGAATGAGTCAGACAGAGATGGGTTTTGATTTCTTAAACGAGACAAGGGAGTGAGGTCAAAACCCCTCGAACAGCCAATGAACCATCAAGGTGAGATGCATAAATCATGGCTCTGAAGTTCAGCAGCTGCCCCGAACCAGTTCACTCACTTCAATCAGCTCACTTTAAAGTAAATAGGCTATTTGTAATGTTGCAGGGCTAGTACCATTTACCTAAAGAACATTTTGTTCTAAAAAACAATACTTCTGATTTCAAAGAAGAACAAGAGGATTTGCATTTTTTTTCATCCACTGAATAACAAGTTTGGGGATTAGAGTTATCACTTAATACCACTTTATTATTACAAGTATGTTATAGTACTTACATTTTCCATGTAAAAGTATCGTCTGAACTTCATATTGTTTCCATTAAAATGCACAAAATTCACTTGGAATTTTACATGCATGAACTCCTCATCATACATTGTTTTTGTACAATAGAAAATACATGTAAATTTAGAGCTCCTGAGGTATTCCTTTTTCTCCCCACACAAAGGGGATATTCAGAGAGCCTGCAGTAGTGAATTGGAGGGCAAAGCAGGAAAATATACTATGATCTGTTTCAGCGCTGAAGGAAGACAAGCCAACTGTTAAAAATTAGCAAAAACTCTCATTTCATTAAAGATGTCATTTAAAAAATCTGGCTTTCTGAAGCATTTCAACCAAGGCCCAGGAAACCTGGATTTAGTCTACAGAAGGCAAACTTTAAGCAGATTTCCCGATTTCTGTATCAAAACTTGTAACAACACTTTCCTGTATGCTTCTGTGTTCAGTTATTTC
This sequence comes from Craterocephalus stercusmuscarum, assembly GCA_037177115.1. Taxonomy (NCBI): domain Eukaryota; kingdom Metazoa; phylum Chordata; class Actinopteri; order Atheriniformes; family Atherinidae; genus Craterocephalus; species Craterocephalus stercusmuscarum. Next base: position 590,322 of record JBBDHI010000016.1, read on the forward strand.
AATAGGAATTAAACATTTTTCTGTCCAACATACTCCTCCGGGTCTTCTAACTGAACTCCGCCGCATCTCAAAAAATTCCAAGCTCGTCAGGAGATGAAATCGCTGAAGCAGCTGATAAATTTCATCAGGTAAATGAACGTCTCTCACATCAGATCTCCTTCACTTCAGCACAGGGAGAAAAATCAGAGGCACATGTTCCACAGTGGCGATGCCACAACTGAAAAAAAAGTTTTCAGAAAGCAGCCTCGGCCAGCGCCGCTCGCTTTGACCCCTCCGAATTCCCTTCCCCCCCGAGGCCTCCTTTCCATCCCCCCTGCATCAATCCACCTTGAACCTCAAACTTCAATTAAAATCCTTCTTCTTACTCACTAAATAATGCAACCAAAAGAAGGCTTTAACATTTACAACTAAAAGGAGAATTGTGATTCTAGTGATAAAGACTGAGCTAAGAAGCACGCTGCAGTCAGGCTTACGGGGATTCTTAGAGAACTTCTAAAAAGTGCAAAGAAACAGAGAAGCACTTACCGTTTAGATCCCGACATCCGAGCCCAAGAATGAAAGATTCCTCTCTTGTCTATCTCCGATCCACTTAAATTTTTCTGAGCTCCCATATGGCACCCCCCACCCCTCCGGGAGGCAGAAGGCAGAGAGAGTGCGACAGAGCGAGAGTCAAACACACAGAGAGAGCGGGAGAGCGAGCGAGGGAAAGTGTGTTGTGGAAGGAGGGGGGAGGCGTGGGGGTCCTGGTGTGGAGATGGAGGGTACTCTTGCAGCTGTGCACCCCCGTCAGTATCTCCTCAAATTCAATCCTCTCCCCAATGTGTGTGTGCAGCACCGCGGAAAAAGGCAACGGAAACAAAGTGATCTTCTTACACTCAGCCCCGGAGACAAGAGGCACGGAGAGCGGAGCGGGGGGGGACGGGAGCGCCGGAAACATGCGCGAGAGGCGGTGGGGTGAGCTCGGTCAGGAGGCCGAGGCAGCCGGAGAATCGCAGGTTCAAGTTTTTCGCCGTTTCCTTTACTTTGTTGGAGAACTCTGCCGGCTGAGTGGGAGGGAACAAGCGCTGAGCTTCTAGGAAGGCAAGGAAACAGTCCATAATACCTTCCAGCTTCTTTCAACCCCCACCTCTCCCTCCCTCCCTCCCTGTTCTCTCACTCCCTATCACTCTTTCTCTCCGTCTCTCGCTCCAGTAATAAGCCCGGCTGCAGCAACCCCCTCCTCCGGGTGCTGGAATGCAAAGCGAGACTTTCAAGAGGCCCAGTTAGACAAACCTCGGAGTCACTGCACCTTGACCTCCAGGTCAGGTGTAATGTGTGTGTGTGCTGAATGGCGTGGAGTTTTACTTGTGTTTTTGCACACTTATATGTGTGTGTGGAGTCGGTGGGAAGGGTTTGCACCTCATGAGATCATATAACCATGCCCGGACAGCCACTTGACAAAGATAATTCTGTGGGACACTGTACTGCGGCTGGTGTTACATGCTCACAAAAGACGCCTTCTATCCCAAAACAGTAATTGTATTTAGCCGTTTCAGCCCAGGAGGTAATATTCCAACTACTGACCTTTACTCTTTGCTTTTACATCACAAAATAAAGTCTAATGAAGTTATTCCTTTGCAGCGGTTTTTAAATATCAGATATTATTTTTTAATCCTATGTAGCTTTGTGTTTACATTGCATTAAAAATAGCAGGAGTTTAAATGGCTGGAATGTTTTTTTAAAAAAAGAAATGTATTTTTTTTATTTCTTTCTTCCCATTTCAGATGAATAAAGTTAAACTGAAACACACATACACACGTGCTAAAATCCAACCAATCCTGCAGGTTTGCATCATTTGAATCAGAGTTGGTACTGTCTGCCAGTCTGGGCCGAGCATTGGGGCTGTTCTGCATGTAAAAACCTATTCTTCAAATTCATTCAAGTGTCCCTGCTAATACGGGTCCCTCCTGCTCTCCCTTTCTGTTTCCTGCTCCCTTTCATGCAGACTCCCCCACAAGTGCATACCTTTTCAGCAAAGACATGTTCACTAACAGTTATACTGAGGCAAAACGGCGGGTTCGTGTTCTCTTTTACATTTATTCAAAACATTACCTCACTTTAATTCAACTAAAGTTTAATCTAATTCAGTATATCTCTGTATATTTTTAGCTTTATTTAATTTTGCATATCATGTTATTTTCATTTGCAAGTTTGAATTAATTAAACACATATTGCTTACAGTTTTCTACATTTGATTACCGTGGGGGTCACCAAGTACACTTAATTTCTATCTGTTTTTTTTTTTTTTTACATCAGCCACAACGGAGCGGTCAACTTAAGGTGATCTGCACACAGCTAAGGATACATATTACAAAAGCTTCTGTAGATGTATTTATGTGTTGTCCACAATATCATTGCATGAATCAAAGTATTGTAGCTCACAGCTAACACTGAACCAGTGGAAGATCAACATATGACCAAGGAAACCATGTGATGTTCCAGTAAAGTAGAAGCTAGCATGAGTATGGTGCTTTCAATTTCATTGGAAAAAGGAAAAAAACTTTTTAATAAACTTTATATTTTATAATGTTACAATGTAATTAGATTTATCTGGAGAAAAACAACATTTTTATGTTGTTTACAGTTTAATGTTTAAATGTTTTCTTCTTTGACTTTGTTAAAAGTATGTGTGAGACCCTTTATATGCCAAGCTGATAGTCAGATACCTGACAAGGCTGTGTCTCTTGTATTTTTGGTTTGTGTGCTCACAACACCACCATTAAAAATTGGTAAGCGATGTTTTTAAGTCAAATTGACTTGTAAGATCTGTGTCCATGTTCAGTGAGACGAGCTGTTTGGTGTAACAAATGAATGCAGAAGACAGACAGCAGTGATGGCCGAAAGCATCAAACGTCAATAAACATCATTGTCGCCTTCATAAAACTAAGACCAACTAATAATTGGTGCATTCAAGTGCTAATTTGTTTGTTCAGATACTACCGATCCAAGCCGACCAGGCATGGAGCCTCTCATCAGTGCTGATTCTTCACAAAACTTTCACCAAAAAAATAAATACAATAAAGTTAGGTTGAACTTTGTAGATTTACAGAAAGAACTCAATGCCTCATAAAAGCAATAAGGAACAGTATGAGGAAAGTTCCTTCTCCTTTATGCAGTGTAAAGCTTGTCATGTGCTAAGTATAAACATGACTTTGATTTGAGTCCTTTTAATGTTCTTAGGGTGTGTACTTCACCACTGCGTGATGTAGCAAAATTAAATGTTTGATCGAGGCTTTATTAAGGGCGATACTGAATCATAAATAAGTCGGATGGGCATCTGGAATGAGAATCTTCAGCAGGACACCCCTTATAAATATATAATTTCATACATAAGCTTTTGTAATGTATAACAGCATTATTAACATTGCAAAAACACCTTCTAGCACTCATTTCATTACTCTGTAATATGACAGTAAAAAGCAAATCAATGGATCAGATCACCTACCTGATTCCAATTTCTAACTTTGACTTTGACTTCAGCCCCGGTGCACAGCAGACTGGAGTACCCTGTTAAAAGAAATAATATATATTTCAAGGACTCAGTTGTCCTTATTTCATAAATTAAGACATAATGAGGATGAACGCTTCAAATTAATGGAGATGCTTTGGCAAAGTGGACAATTAAATGATTACATAATGCTTAATATTTTGGGGTTTCTAAAGATATGTGAAGTGTACACTGTAGTGATGGCTGTAAGAGAAGATCCAGGTGAAAATAAAAAATGTAAACAAATGTTTCTGTTGGCAAGTATTTAATGTTAACTTTTACTTCAATGAGGAATTATCAAAATATACAAAAATATTTTTAAAAATTAGGAGAAAAAGTTTACTTATCAATTAACTACCCGGAAAACAAAAAATCTAAAACTTCTCAATTTCCAACATTGCAAGTTTATCTTTATTTTTTCTTTATTTTAACTGTGCAGCTGCTGCTTTGGTCAGGAAACCCTCAGAAAAGAGATTTTTAACCTCAATGAGGATTTTGAGGATGCAACCTGCTATAATGCTTCTAATGTTTATGTAAAGCACCATGAATTGTCCAGTACATGAAATGTGCTATAAAAATAAATTTGCCTTGCCTTTCCTGATTAAACAAACGTTAATTAAACAATCAGTCACAAGGTAATCTGCAGGTCGTTAATAGAAGCATATTTCAGTAAACATAATACAGTTAATAAATTCTGCAAACATTTTAAAATGTCTAAAATATTATTAAATACCAATAACTCAGCATCCTCTTCCATCCAACCGATAACTCTGTGGTAAGACTATGATCCTTAT